>PVJS01027762.1:0-26015 GCA_004027185.1 Glis glis
GGAGGAGGAGGAGGAGGAGGAGGAGGAGGAGGAGTTGTTGTTGTTAAAGATGAATATTGCACGCTTGTAATCCCAGTACTTGGGAGGCGGAGACCGGAGGATCCCGGTCCGCGGCCAACCTCAGCTACTTAGTGAGGCCCTCCGCAACTTCGTGAGACCCGGTTTCAAAATAAAGTATAAAAAATAGGGCTGGGGGTGTATCTTGGAGGTAGAACGCCCCTGGGTTCAATCCCCAGTACCGCAAAAATAAATAAATAAATAAAAGATGAATATTGCTACTACTCGTCATGTGCATCTGATCCCAGGAGCAGAGCCATCTCTCAGTTCTCGTCCTCTTGATTCTCTGCTGCTCACTCTGGATTGGCAGCTTCCTACCTGATCCTTTATTCTAATCTCAGCTAACCACTGCTGTTGCCATGGTTACCTCCATCAACCCTTATATCACCGCACTGCCTTGCCTCAGCCCTTTCCATTTAGCGCTTTCTGTCTTCTTTGATTTATCACATACTCCTTCACCTTGCAGAGGGGGAAAACCTGACCTTTTACAGACATTGCTGTTCAGTTAGTACTTTATTCCCCCCTCACTCTCAGAAAATGGAAATGTAATATCATTCCAGGTATAATATTCTGGTCTCCAGTACTTCTTCATTGCTGAATTATTAGGGCCACTCCTTCACTTTCCAAGACCTATAAAGAGTCCATTTTAAATGAAGCATGAGGCATACAAAAGCCCAAATTGACAAACATTTATTTAGTCAATACCTGCTATATATCAGGCAATGTATAGGAACTGAATATATAAAGATAAGTAAACTACAGTCCTATCCCTCGAAACTTCTCAGGAAGGATAAGGAAAGTAAACCAATAAATATAATAGACATGACATATAAATAATATTTAATAATAAATTTTAATATAACTATTAATAAATAATATGGTTAATATAATTATATAATATAAAATTATTAAAGCCAGGCATGGTGGTGCACGCTTGTAATCCCAGGACTTGGGAGGCTGAGACAGGAGGATAGCAGGTTGGCAGCCAGCCTCAGCTACTTAGTGAGGCCCTCAGCAACTTAGACCCTGTTTCAAAATAAAGAATAAAAAATAGGGCTGGGGGGGTGTACCTTGGAGGTAGAATGCCCCTAGGTTCAATCCCCAGTACTGCAAAAAAAAATTATTAAATAACAATATATTTATATATATAAATTAAAACAGAGATGCACTCAGTGCCATTTGTCAACTGACAGGAAGTACTCATCTAACTTGCAGCGTTCAGAGAAACTTTTTTCCAGAAATTGAGATACATAAGCTAAGTCTTGGGTCAGAGTATAAAGTTCCACACAAAAGGAACTGCAACTACTACAACCAGGAAGTGTGTACAAGGAAATGTGTTTGAACAAGACTCTGAGACCACCCAAGAGACCACCCACACAAGAGAAGAGGCAGGAGAGAGGAGAAACAGAGAGTGCTTATTCTAATGAGCCGCACAACCCTGCCAAGAGGCCCGGCCTTCAGCATTCAGGCAGTGTTGAAAGGGTATAATAGAGGGTAAAGGCAAGATTTTGTTGTTGTTGTTGTTTTGTTTTAGAGATTTTTGTCTAATAAAAGTACAGAAAAGATTGAAAGCATGATTAGAGAGATGGACTGAAGCTTGTTCATATTAGATGATTCACAAATACACCTCAAAATAATATATAAAAGGAGACCCAGAGCATGGTGGCATGGTGGTGCATGCCTATAATCTCAGTAACTTGGGAGGCCAAGACAGGAAGATTGCAAGTTCTGGGCCAGTCTCACCATCTTAGCGAGAACTTCAACAACTTAGAGAGACCAAAAAAAGAGAAAAAAAAGTAAGCAGAGTCAGGCACCGTGGCATGCACCTGTCCCAGCCACTCAGAGACTGAGCGGATGGATCATTTGAGCCCAAGAGTTCAAATCCAGCCTGGACAACATAGTGAGATCCTATCTAAAAAAATAAATAAATAATATTTTTAAAGTAATACATAAAATGAGAATATAAGATAATGCAATAAATATTACAGAGATAGTGTCTTTAATATATAAAGAGAACTGAAAATCAAGAAAACACTAACAATGCAAAAGAAAAATAGATTTGAAATTCACAGAAAAAGAAATGGTCAGTAAAAAAAGAAAAAAAATTCTTTAGCACTAACATTTTTAAAATACAGATTTAAACAATTACATGTTATTGCTACTACCCCATCATATTAGAAAGGATGGAGTGACACCGGGTGTGGTGGCGCACACTTGTAATCCCAGTACTTCGGAGGCTGAAACGTGAGGATCCAGGTTCATGGCCAGCCTCAGCTACTTCGTGAGGCCTCCGCAACTTAGTAAGACCCTGTTTCAAAATAAAGAATAAAAAAACGGGCTGGGGGTGTAGCCTAGAGGTAGAATGCTCCTGGGTTCAATCCCCAGTACCGCAAAAAAAACAAACAAATAAAAGAAAGGATGGAGTGAGTAGCAACTGACATTGCTAATTTCGTTGATAATGAAATCTTTCTGGGAGCAATTTTACAATATGAATCCAGAGTCTCCAAATATATTACATCTTCACTTTAGGCATTCCACTCCTGTAATAATTTCTAAGAAAATATGTAAGAATTTATAAACCAAAAATATTTAACTTTGGATAATTAATAACCAAAAGTGAGAAACCCTAAATGTTCAATAATAGTAAGATCATTAAATATACAGTCAACTCTCTGTATTTACAGACTCTGCAGCTATGGGCTTAACCAACTGCAGATCAAAGATATTTGGGAAAAACGTGTCTATATTAAACATGTGCAGACATATTTTTCTTGTCATTACTCTCTAAATAATATAGTATAACAACTATTTGTGTAGAATTTACATTAGGTAGTATTAGTGATGTAGAGGTAAAGTATATGGGAGGATGTATGTAGGTTACATGAAAATATTAGACCATTCTGTGTAAGGGACTTGAATATCCTCAGATTTTGGCATTCTCAGGGGGTCCTAGAACCATTCCCCTGTGAATACACAGGTGCAACTGTGTTATAATGTAGCCCTTCAATGGACTATTGTATGATCATAGAAAATAAAAAGGAGCTGGATGTGCTGGTACACATCTGTAATACCAGTACTTGGGAGGCTGAGACAGGAGGATCACAGGTTAGAGTCCAGTCTCAGAAATTTAGAGAGACCCTCACAACTGAGTGAGATCCTGTTTCAAAATAAAAAATAAAATAGGGCTGGGGTGTAAGTCAGAGGTAGAACACCCCTGGGTTCAATCCTCAATAACACACACACAAAAAAAAAAAAAACAGAGAAAGAAAGGAAAGGAAAAGGAAAAAGGAAAGGGAGAAAGTGTTTGCTACATGATATTATGAAAGAGTAATAATGATACAAAAATTCTTTCACATTATCATGTCAATAAGTAATTTTTGACTGTATCTTTTTGTGTGTACATGAATGAATGCTAACTAGATACGATTGTACATGATCAATGGATTGAAAGAATAAAAAGAAATATTATAAATTGTTAACAATGGTTATTACTTTTCTTTTTTGCAGTACTGGGGATTCAACCCAGAGGCATTCTACTTCCAAGCTACACCCCCAGCCCTATTTTTTATTCTTTAGTTTTAAATAAGGTCTCACTAAGTTGCAGAGAGCCTCACTAAGTAACTGAGGTTGGCCACGAGCTTGTGATCCTCCTGTCTCAGCCTCCCAAGTACTGGGATTACAAGCATACACCAACATGCCCAGCTAACAGTGATTATTACTTTATTAGATGTTTTCTGTATTCAAAACAACACATAGTACTTTAAACTACCTTTATAACAACAGTTAAGAGAAAGTAAGAGAAAAATCAGATGATTAATATCACAGAAGCCAACCCAGAGAATTTTAATTAACAGATTTACTATAAAACTTCACACAGACTCTAGTGGAATTATGGAATTCCTTATCCCCAGTGGCACAGATTGAAAATAAAGTGCATTGAAATTTGTTTCAGGCACATTTTTATTGTATTCTAGAGAACATAGCTCCCTTGTAGGATTGAATGCCTGGGGTGAGACCTGCTATCTTGCAGAAAGCACGACCCTGGAATCAGATGGCCACTACTCTGACTCAGCCAAAAGAAATCCCCGTTCCCCCTCAGCACCAAGAACGTTGGCATGTGTCATCTTGTGTGTCATAGGATACTAACTTCAGTGACTAGTTTTAAGAGCGCAAGCTATAGATTGCCAAAGGCACCACACTCATTCTTCAAGGAAAAGGCATCCACTGTGTATGACATATACCTCTTTCCTTCATCCTCTGAATTTGAATGAGAAATTCTGTTGTTTATCCTTTATTCTCCTCAAGCAGAATCTGTCTCTTGGGCATACTGCTCAGGAACGAGTAACATTTAAAGCTTCAAACAGACTCTGTTGTATTCAATTGCCCAATTGGGGAGAGCTTTTTTTCCACCTTGTAATTTACTTGGCATGTGAGTCAATAGAAATTCTAAACTGACAATTCTATTCTGACTTTAATATTTGCTAAGATTCCTGAGACATTTTTTACACGAAGGCACTATCAGCTGCTTGCTTAGGTAACCTGGAGCATGCTCAGACAAAAATTAGCCGAATTTGGCTGTTGTGAATTGTGCTGCTATGAACATGGGTATGCAGATATTACTGGAAATCTCTGATTTCAGTTCCTTTGGAAAGATTCCCAGGAGTGGTATAGCTGGATCATATGGTAGATACATTCCTAGTTTTCTGAGGAATCTCCACACTGATCTCCATAGCTGCTAAACTAATTTATAATCCAACAAACAGTGTAGAAGAGTTCCAATTTCCCCACATACTCACCAGCATTTATTGTTTGTTTTTTTTTTTTTGTCTTCTTGATGATTGCCATTCAAACTTGTGGGATATATACATGATGGAATTCTACTCAGCAATAAAGAAGAACAAAACTATGTCATTTGCAGGAAAATGGATGGACCTGGAGAACATTATGTTAAATGAGATTAGCTAGTCACAGAAAATGAAGAGTCATATGTTGTCTCTAATATGCCGAAGCTAGGGAGTAATTGGGATACCAGAGGGAGTCCAGATAATGGAGGAGAAACTTCAGTGGAGCCAGGGAGGTGGTCTAGGGGAAGGGCAGGGGAGAGGGAGGATCAATGAAGGAATCACTTCCATCAACATTATGTACATATGTGAGAACACCAGTGCCAATCTCAATACCCTGCATGGGGAAGGGGGAGAGAATGGGAGGGATCCAGGGGAAGCCCTCCAAGTGCTGTGTGCATGTATGTCACTATCTCTATGATTTACATTATGATGTGAGACTATAATGCACCAATAAAAGTATATAAAAAAATTAGCCTAAAGTATACAGAATTCTGTAAAACATACTCATCATATAAGTCTACTCATTCTATACACCAGAATCATGTCTGAAATACCACACAGGTCAGCTGTATTGAGACAATAACAAATGGCACTAAAACCCCAGTGCTTTACAGTAAGAAAGGCTCATTCCCATTCATGATACACAATGACCGAGGTCAGCTCCAGCTGTTCCGTGTCTTCATTCTGGCCTTGAGGCCAAAGGAACAGCTGTTTCTACAATTTATTTACTTGCTGGCAAGTGAGGAACAGAACCATAAAAGGTTCTTAAAGCACCTTCTTGGGCCTGTACATGGCACCACTTGTATTTCATTGACTAATGCAAGTTCAATGGCCAATGCAGATATAAATTAGACATAGAATTATAATCCTGTTAGAAGCCAGGCGTGGTGGCACACACTTGTAATCCCAGTACTTGGGAGGCTGAGACAGGAGGATAGCAGGTTCACAGCCAGCCTCAGCAACTTAGTGAGGCCCTCTGCAAATTGGTGAGACTCTGTTTTAAAATAAAGAAATAAAAAAGGGCTGGGGGTGTAGCTCAGAGCTAGAACGCCCCTGGGTTCAATCCCCAGTACCACACAAAAAAAATTCCATTTAGCCGGGTGTGGTGGCACATGCTTGTAATCCCAGTACTTGGGAGGCTGAGACCAGAGGATCCGGGTTCGCAGCCAGCCTCAGCTACTTAGTGAGGCCTCCGCAACTTAGTGAGACCCTGTTTCAAAATAAAGAATAAAAAAAAATGGGGCTGGGGGTGTAGCTCGGAGGTAGAATGCCCCTGGGTTCAATCCCCAGTACCGCAAAAAAAAAAAAAATTCCGTTAGAAGAAGAATAGGAAATTCTGAAGACAATACCACAAGCTACCACATCAAGTGTCTACATTACACCATGTTTTATATAGCATATATAGAATACTATCACTTGCAAAATATAAAAGTATATGTAGCAATGCATAGTTTCATTGGCAAAGGACATGAGTATGTCAAGAATTGTTGGATCATTAGGCCATCCCCAAAAGAAACAGAGATATTTATTCCTCTCTATCAGGAGGGAAGTTAGAGAAGGCAAGTATGAAGGCAGGTATGTTCTAGAATGAGAATGTATAAATATGTTAATACAAAATTAAGCTAAACTTAAAATTTGGAATATAATAATTTGTAAACTAACATTGGTTTGCTAATCATCTTCCTACCCCCACTCATCCAGTCAACCCATCCAAGTAGCATGGATGGCTAACTCTCGTTCCATGACCTGTGGATTTTAACAGCAACCTCTTTCTCTTCTCTCTCTTCTCTCTCTCTCTCTCACTCTCTCTCTCTCTCTCTCATCTATAGTTTTTTTCTATAATATCATTATTTTCTGTTCCTAATGGAGCATTCAATCAAATTTCCTCTAAGTACAAACTATAAACTATATCAATTTATTTTTTAAATAGAACTGTTTCTTTCAATACATACTGAAAAAATTGTCTTTCAACTTTACTTGTGAAGGCAGAAATGACTACTTGTTTTATTTTTTACTTTTCCCACATAATCAGTTCTTTAGTAGGCACCCCACTTGCCACATGTGTGTTCTCTGCTCCCAGTTTCCTGTGACTATGGGGAGACAAGAGACAACTTCAAGTCACTTGAGTGTGAAAATAAACTTGTTTGAAATCTAAGTGAAAATATATTCCCCCATTGGGTAGGAATATCTATAATCTCTGTCATTTCCTATGTTACATTTCTACACATGCTCTACCCCATCTCAGGGGTCCTTCCAAAGCGAGGTGATGTCCCTGTGGAACCATCTACTATCCAATGTCATGAAGGCCACGCTTGCTCATATAGGAATAGTACACCAACTCTATGTTTGTGGATTCTCAGGATGTCATGTTCTTGCAGATTACCAACTTTTTCTAACCCAATGCCTCCTTAGAAGGGATTGACCTCAATTTGAGTTATTTTTCTTGAACACAAAATACCTTAATTATTAATAAAAGATTAATCCTTAATCTTTTATTTCTGTATTGTTGCTGACAGACTCAGTAGAAACCAAGGAGTCAAGGAGCCTGGCTGTCTAGTGCTAGAAAACTTAATCTAATCTCTATGTGAGATCCAGGAAAATGATTTTACTCATAATTTCCATTCTTGCTGATGACCATTATTTCTCATGACAATTAATGATACTGACTAAGATTTTGCTAATAGAAATCCTATGGACAGCTGTGTGTGGTGGTACATTCCTGTAATCCCAGTCCTTCAAAGGCTAAAACAAGAGGATTGCAGGTTTGAGGACAGCCTCAGCAACGCAGTAAGACTCTCAGCAAAACAAAATAATAAAATCAGGCTAGGTGTGCAGCTCAAAGGTAGAATGCCCCTGGGTTCAATCCCCAATACGAAAGAAAAGAAAAAAAAAGAAAAGAAAAGAAAAGAAAAGAAAAGAAAAGAAAAGAAAAGAAAAGAAAAGAAAAGAAAAGAAAAAAAAGAAAGAAAGAAAGAGAAATACATCCATGGATATATTATGACATTGATTGTTGTGAGTTTCATGGGCATATACTTAACTCCAAAGGCATCAAGTTGTATACATTAAATTATGTACAGCTTTTTATAAAAGAAGAAAAACATCCTAAGGTGATAGCCGGTCTCTAAGTGGTCACATACTCGGCGTGACTACACACATTTCTAGTAACATCAGTTGAAAGTTACTTTGTCATTTTAGCATTTAGCAATTCAATTTCTCAGCTATGCCAAGACTTCACAGTCACTGAGAAGTCCAATACTTATTTCAAAGTATTCGCCTTGAACCTCGAGAATACCTGGTCCTCCCTCAGATTCTGGTTAATGTGCTAGATTTGTGAGAGCTCACTTAACCTTCTTCCTCAAACACGATCTCCCACAAAATAACGCCTCACTCAGAAAAGCTCCTCCAGCACCTGTCCTTATCCACCCTCTGCAGAAAGTCGGTTTAAGACCAGAGCTGCAGATAACCATCTCACTGTCAAGTATCATTTGATGGTTACACTCAGCATAGCCACTGCCCTGCACTAGATTCTGAGATGGTTTCCAACATCCCTTCTAGATTCGGTTCCTTGGCTGGTCCTTATCTCTTATTTGAACCATAAACCATGAATACAGTTGAACAATACAAGTTCAATTTTTCATCTGTCTCTGTTCTCCTGCCCTGACTGGAGATAAAGAAATACTCCAGGCTGTACAACCTGACAGGAGTATCACTCCTACGGGGCTTGGATAGTTTCCTTACAACCTTGACCTGTCTTTTTTTAGTCTAAACCCAGCTCTTACCAACCAGTTTGTCATAAGGTCTTATTAATTTTTTTTAATGTAACGTCATGATCAGAGCTCTGTCTACCTATCCTGCTCTTTTTTTCTGGGTCTTTGTGACATCTCCTGTCCTGTGTGTCACAGACCCATCCACACCAGTGTGAGAATTTTCCACTGAGTGAGTCAGAACAAAGGCATGATCTCAGCAATGACTGGGACGGCCAAACATTCTTCCGATGTGCAGAAGTAAGTGTGTGACTGATATCAATAAATGTAGATATAAAATGCTCACTTGTCAAACAATTTAGGAGCACCTATTCATATTTTTTGTTTGAAAGTACATTAAATAATGTTTAGACTTTTTGATAATTTTAACCCATGAAAATAAACTGATTTATCTACTACTTTCAGATGGTCCAGTAGTCTATGCAGCCTACTTAAAAATGGAGCACAGTGATGAGAATATTAAATTCTGGATGGCATGTGAAGCCTATAAGAAAATTGCCTCACGGTGGAACAGAATTTCTAGGGCAAAGAAGCTGTATAAGCTCTACATCCAGCCACAGTCCCCGAGAGAGGTAACACTGATGGGAAATGGAAATCGGTCTATCTGTCGGAGGGCACCAATATCTGCCAAGCATCCATACATGCCAGGAGCTTTGCATCCCAGTATCTCATAAAATGCTATAAACCCAGCTTATTTTGCAGATAAGGAACCCAAGAATCGAAGGTGTTAACTAAAATTGCCCAGCAACATACAACTGTTAAGTAATATTAGGATTCAGTTAGGCTGTCTGGTTGTTACAAAGTCTATCCTCATTAAACTGTCTTAATTTCTAGGGAATAAAAAAGAAAAAATAAGGCAGTCCTTGGAAGAAATGTCCTTGCCAGTAGAAACTACAAATGCTATAAACAAGCATGTACACATCCTAGTGGTGGTGGGCAGTCTGCCACCACACCAGAAACTAACAGTTACTCTCCTGAGCATCAAACTAGCAGACCCAGCAGACAACCACATTGTGATTCCTCTCCATCATTTACAACTGCCTAAAGAAAGATAGAGACACAAATGAAATACATTCACTGAAACTCCCCCTGACAGAGAGACAATGAAAAATGAAAATTCCTGTTCAGGGGGAAAGGATGGAGGATGATAAATGAGATTTCTATCACTCAGGAACAGACCTACATTATTGACATCTCCACCAAATTCGTATCTGGAAATTTTTTCGGTTGACTGAAATAACCACTTCTCCCCCTCTATTTCTCCACTTCTTACTTTCTTCCCATTTCAGGGCATATTCAGTTTAAACAGCATTTGTGACTATTAAGGAAGACAAATTTAAAAATAGCACCAAGTTCCCTTTTCCTTAAAAAAAAAAAAACCTCCTTCTCATAAACTTCCTTGTTTGCAAACAGCCACTAACAAACCACTTGCATCCTCCTAAGTAAGCAATAGTTTCTGAGACATCTCTGGCCTAGGGCCATGTGATTTTTTTTATCCCTCTGGGATGTAAAGGTGAATATTTACTTTAAAAAAGAAGGGAGAGCGAAATGTTTACCTCTTATAAATCTTTTTAGGTCTCTACAAAAACTGCAAATAAAACTATCCTATTCCACTGAAAAGGAGGGGGTATAAATTAAACCTTTCCATTTTATGTGTCTATCTTCGATTATGCTCAGTTATACTCCACATGTAATTTCGCTTTTCAGATTAACATTGACAGTTCCACGAGAGAAACGATCATCCAGAACATTCGAGAACCCACACAAACATGTTTTGAAGAGGCTCAAAGAATTGTTTATAAGCATATGGAAATGGATTCCTATCCCAGATTTCTAAAGTCGGAGATATATCAGAAACTTTTGAAAACTATTCAGCCCAACAATTCCTGACTACCGCTCAAAAGTTTAAAGTAAAGATGGCATATTGCAAGTACTGGCTTTGTTCTTTTAACTTAGAAAAACATAAAATCAGAAATAAAGTAAGAATAAAGCAGAAAATGAGATATAAATTGACTTCTAGTTCCCAAAGAGAGAGATTCCAAAAGGAATGAACTCTAGAACTCTTATAAGTAACAAAGTTTATAGCATATCTACATAGCTCAGTTAATATACAAAGGAAAGAAAGATCTTTCTTCATGACACAAACATTATAACATTTTTACTATAGTTATCAACTAATGGATGTTTTCTTTAATTTTGTTGTCATAATGCACAGATTAGTTCTTTAAACATTGTAGCTCTATGAATTATGTCTTTATCACGAATTTATTCGGCAAATAGAGTGCTTTTAACTTGAATTAATAGACAAATTTGGTACTCACAGTACAATTACTTGTATTTTTATACTGAGCAATATCAAAAAGATATGTACTCGACAGATATTTTAACTGTATAATTTTCCTACTAATTTGTCCATAACTAAACTTCTAAATGATTTTAAAAAATTTGTTTTCTAAGCTCTTAAAGATGTGTGAATATTTTTACTTATTCTTGCACTTAACATTATTATAAGGCCAGAAAATATGGTTCCTATATTTTGAGATTTTTTATTCCTCACAATATGAACTCATCATGGTCTTGGTAATAAATAAATTTAAATAATAAACTAAAAAGTTACAAATATATATATATTTCAAGATGCAATAAAGATTGTATTCCATTAGAAAATTTTAAAGGCCTAAACTTGGTATAAGTGAGAATATATAATAATTTTGCTTTCTATAGTTTTCATGGAAAGTATAAGCAATTTAATACATTCATTTGATATTATCATACTATCACTTTAAAATAACATTCTTTTAAAATTGCCCAGACTCAATACCCATGTTCAAAAGCTCAATATAATAGTTGCAAGTATAAAAGTTAATCTGCTGCCTTTTCTATTTAAAAGATTTTAGAAACTTCAAGTCTTGTATTCCTGAAGAAAGGAAACATAAAAAAAAATGATTTTCCCCCTTGGAAAACATTTGTAAATATTCATGTTTTCTCATGGTTTTCAAAAGTAGCTTAAAATAGATTTGAGCCTTCTACTGAAACAAAGTTTTCCCTCTGCTCCCAGTGATTCACTAGTTCTCTTACCACTGCGTTCTTAATTCCATGAGCCATTACATTTTATTGTACCTAGAAGAATAAATTTTGTCAGTCAGATGCCTCCACGGTTCACAAGGTCCCGGGCATTTTGTCTGCAGTATTTTCCACTTTTAGAAGGAGCAACATGAGTAACTGCACAGCCAACCATAACGAATTCAGATGCTGAAACAGCTAAGTCACTAACCACGCTGTCCCCAGCTCTGAAACTCAGGAAACCTGTCAAAAATAAATGAGTTAGTGGAGAGGCACCACTGATAGAGTAACAAAAACACTTTGATTCCACACAATGGAAATAATATTAAGTTCATTGCTAAAAAAAAAAAAAAAAAAACCCAAAACTACTTTAGGTTTTAGTTCTGGATTTCCCAGGTTGACTATATAAACTTATTCAGCTCTGAGTAAACTGTAGAAAACTATAAAAAATTCTTACTCTTTTCTGCTCTTCAGTTTCCTTGCC
Organism: Glis glis; assembly: GCA_004027185.1. Taxonomy (NCBI): domain Eukaryota; kingdom Metazoa; phylum Chordata; class Mammalia; order Rodentia; family Gliridae; genus Glis; species Glis glis. Next base: position 12,213 of record PVJS01027762.1, read on the forward strand.
TTCTAAATGAGGTGATTAGCCAGGTGTGGTGGCACACACTTGTAATCCCAGTACTTGGGAGGCTGAGACAGGAGGATCACAGGTTAGAGGACAGCCTCAGCAAGTAGTGAGACTCTCATCAACCTAGTGAGACCCTGTTTCAAAAATAAAAGAAAAATAGGGCTGAGGATGTAGCTTGGAGGTAGAATGCCTCTGAGTTCGAACCCCAGTATCACAATAAAATAAAATAAAAGGAGATGATTAGAACTGATTATACATACCGTGGTTCCTTTCCAGTTTCAAAATCTTAATTATCTTCAGTATTTTTAAGTTACTGAGCTCAGCATCTGCAGGGGCTTGTGTGATATTCTATTGCCTATCCTCTGATTTTGTACATTTAATAGTATGACATTATCTTCAAAACTGAACTTTGCCACAAAGGCACTCTTCTAAGATCACACATGTTCAGCTGTTTGTAAACCATGAAAGATCTCATATACACCCCTGCCCCCCACTCCCCTGCCCCAGGCCTTCCCATGCCATTCACTGCTAACACCCATGTGAGGCTCCAAGAAAAGCCAGCCAGAATTGTGGAAAACAGAACAGAGGTTCCTCAAAAGATTAACCCATGTCGTCCCATCATCGCAGATGTGAAGCACCTATAAAAACTTCAATATAGCATATCATAATGTAACAATTATAATATAGTGATTTTGATATTAATTAATGTACATACATATAAGCTCTAGGTCATTTCTAACTCATGTCATTGCACCTGCATCAATTTCATTAAAACATTCATAGAATTGAACACTTGGGACTCAACAGATTATAAGTAGCGCTATCATATGATCCAGTACTCTCCCTTCTGGGTATCTTTCCAGGGATTTTATGCAAGATCTCAGAGAGATATCTGTACTCCCATCTTCTCAGCAGCATTATTTATAATAGCCAAAATATGGAAACAACCTAAAGGTCCTTCAGGTGATGAGTAAATAAAATGTGAAATACACACATACACACACGAATAAAGGTTGAGTAGCCCTTCTTTAAAATGCTTGGGACCAGAAGTATTTCAGATTTCAGATCTTTTTTTGGGGGGGATATTTGAATATGCAAGATATATCTTGGCAATGGAACCCAGTTCTGAACATGAAATCCATGTGTTTCCTATATAGACGTTATACATAGAGCCTGAGGGTAATGTTTTTAGTGAATCTGCATTTTGATTATGACCTGTCATGCAAGGTCAGGGGTGGAATTTTCTACTCATGGCATCATTTTGGTGCACAAAAATTTCAGATTTTGAAGTATTTCAGATTTGGGGTTTAGGGATTAGTGATGTTCAACCTGTATATTTTTTAGCTTTAAAGAAGAATGAAATCCTCCTATTTTTGGCAAAATGGATGGAGCTAAACCAAAGGAGAACAGAACAACAGAGAGATACTATACAATCGCACTTGTGTGCAGAATCTAAAATAGTAAAACACAGAAACAAGGAGTAGAATGGCGGTTGTAAGGGGCACGGAGCGGGGAGGGAAAGGGAAAATGCCAAAAAGGTATAAAGTTTCAGTTGTGCAAAATGAATAAATTCTGGAGAGCTAATGTACAGCACGGTGATAATAATTAACAATACTTTATTATATACTTGAAATTTGCTAAAAGGATAAATCTGAGATGTTCTTACCAATCACACACAAAACTGATGACTATGAAGAGATGATTGACATATCAGTTAACTGAATTTCAGTGATCATTTTACAATATCATATATACATATGTCAAAGCATCAAATTGTATACTTTAATGTATGCAATTTTATGTCAATGATATCTTAATAAAGCTGTTTTTAAAACACAGATTGTATTTCCTATCAAGTTATAAGAGAAATTTCAGAAAAATACAATATAAATATTCTTCACAATATACCTTGTATTTATTTTGTTTTTGTAGTACTGGGTATTGAACCCAGGGGCATTCTACCTCTGAGCAACACCCCCAGCTCTCTCCTTTTTTTTTTTTTTTTTTGCGGCACTGGGGATTGAACCCAGGGGCATTCTACCTCCGAGCTACAGCCCCAACCCTAATTTTTATTCCTTATTTTGAAACAGGGTCTCACTAAGTTGCAGAGGGCCTCACTAAGTAGCTGAGGCTGGCCACGAACCTGCGATCCTCCTGTCTCAGCCTCCCAAGTACTGGGATTACAAGCGTGTGCCACCACACCCGGCTTATTTATTTTTTTGAAACAGGCTAGCCTCAAATCTGCCATCCTCCTGTCCCAGCCCCCCAAGTACTGGGATTACAGGTGTGTGCCATCACTCCAGACTCATATCTTGCATTTGAGTGTTGATGATCATATTTATAAAGTGATAGAGCGCCAGGCGTGGTGGCGCACGCTTGTAATCCCAGTACTTTGGGAGGCAGAGACCGGAGGGTCCGGGTTCGTGGCCAGCCTCAGCTCTCTCTCTCTCTCTCTCTCTCTCTCTCTCTCTTTCTACTTAGTGAGGCCCTCCACAACTTCATGAGACCTGGTTTAAAAATAGGGCCAGGGGTGTAGCGCGGAGGTAGAACGCCCCTGGGTTCAATCCCCGATACCACAAAAAAATAAAAAAAAAATAAAGTGATAGAATATGCATAATTTGCATTGGTTGGGAGCCACTGGAGTATTGTTAAGATGCATGGAACAATGGGTAATATTGCTCATTGTCATGCAGATCAGAGAGTAACATGAGAATTTGGAGTTCTTGAGGTAGGAGCTGTACCTAATTCTATATTACATTCTCACTGGGTTCATGGAGCATAGTGCACTAAAAATAAGTGAATGAGTGAATGAATCAATAAATGAATCACTCAGTTGAGTCACCAATGAGAAATGAATAAACCTGGTGTCAGATCTCCTTTACTCTATAACTGAGCGATTTAAAAGCAATTCCTAGTTTGCACAAAAAAACTACAAGATTTCAGAATGAACACATGCATAAAATAAGTGTACTAAGGCCTGAATTTGAACAATGGAGCAAATGCTCTATCAAGTTCACAAAAAGACTCCACCAAAGAAAGTGCAGATCTAGGAAATACTAATGACATGGGGGAGAGCGTGACAATGCAAGCCAATCAAAAGGAAGATATAAAAGTACTGTGGGGTGATTGGCTGGTTGACGGGGGCGGGAAGGGGGGGTATAAAGTAGCGCTCAGTCACCCCATCAATGAAATGCGATCATTCTGGTAAATTGTTTTCACTATTCACACAGATGGCAAATTTCCTCTTGATATTTTTAAACAACTTATAATTAATCTTCCAGCCGAAAAAGTCTAAGGTCCTTGTTCTCAATGTCAGGAAGGTAAGTTGAATGAGTGTGTGAATTCATGTGTTTATCAAGTTTTCTTTCAAAATTCTTTTTACAAACTGAGCTCCTTGATGTATCATTAGCTTTCATTTAGCATTTCTATCAATTGCACAAAGACTGATTTTGGCTTTCCTGCCATACCAGCTTCTTAGCACCTGTCAGTATATTCCAGAAGAAAAGACTCATGTCTGTTTCACTTGCTTTAATCAGCCACTAGCACAGGATAAATATCTATACAATGAAGAATAGAATAATCAAAATAATTAAAATAGAATGTTTAATAATCATTTTCCAAAGAATTAAATACAGGGAAATTTTGTTCAAAATATTTAGTTTTACAATGAAAAGTGTTTCTTGGGTCTCAAATTCAACTAAAATGGAATTACTAATTTAAAATTCATATAACCCTATGCTATATGTCAAGAAAATGGATATTAACTTGAATTTTTCTCGAAAGGATTATTATGACACAGCATGAGTATCTGAGGGTCCATTTCCAAGGAAGACGACATTTTCCTTTCAAAGCCTATGCTTGATTAAGGCAGACTGCAGCTATGGATCGGGCTACTATGGCAGTTCAGTCTTATCAAAGCCACTGGATTTTATTATTTTCTCTTACAGATATCACTATAATAATATAGATTGAAGTTTTAGGTATCTGAACCTGACAGTGATGATCCATAGATGCTATAAGCAAGAAAAAAAATGTTTCTACAATATTTCAAATAGTCCTCTCATCTCTATTAATGAGTGGGCATATTTTCAGGAAAAGTAGCAAATGTTACACATATGTTCCCATAAAATACACATGTTTTGAGCCATCTCAAAACACTGGGCCCTTCCTATTCAAATTGTACTAAATCAGCCAAATACTGACACGGCTAGTAAATGGAATAGGAACAATTAGCATTCTTTACTACTTATTTCTTCCCTTGAATGGATAGATATTTACACTCCAATGCAGAGTAAGCCTCGTCTTGAGTTGTGCTTAGAATCTGGTTTTACTTCCCATATACAGTCTCCCTGCTTACCCCTTTCAGCATTACGTTGGGTAAACAAGGTGCCATAGGGTGTCATGAGACAGAAAGCTTTAGGCCGAGGTACAAAGCAAGTGGATTCAAGTCCATTCACCCACCTGATGTCCTTGAGCCTTGAGTATCGGTGGGCTTCGGTCTCCTTGTCTATAAAACAAAGTGAGACCACACACTTGAGTAAGAAGCCAAATGCTGTGCGTGTTTCCTTAGATCCCATTACCAATTGGCTCATTATTTTCTTTTCTATAACTATTTTGGACTCATTTTGAAGAGTACTTCCAAAAACCAAAGTTCTCATGAGGAGGTAGGTAAGGAACTACTTATATTGCATTGAACACCAGTTAAGGGAGTTATTTTCTAATGTTTGACTTGAGAACAGAGAATATAAACTTAAATTCTATCTCGTGTGTGTGTTACTGAAGATTGAACCCAGGAGTGTTCTACCTCTGAGCTACACCCCTAGCCCTATTTTATTTTCTTATTTTGAAACAGGGTCTAAGTTGCCGAGGGCCTCACTAAATTGCTGAGGCTGTCCTCAAACCTGCAATCTTCTTGTCTCAGCCTCCTAAGTACTGGGACTACAGGTGTGCACCACCACGCCCAACTTATCTCCACTTATTTTTAAGTATTATCTATCAAAAAATTCTATATGGGGGTGTTTCATTTTACTTATAAGTAAAATAATCTTAGACCATTTAAATTTAATAATATTCTAAATACTGTTCATTTTTCTCAGGATATTTTTTAAATTAATAAGTAGTTTTGATTAATTACAACAATTCCAAAATTGGTATTTGTCTAATGGCTACAAAGGAAATATTCATATTAACACATTTTTACATGCTATTTGTTTTATGCTTAGTAGATTGAGATTCATACTTTTTTTTAAAAAATTGAGGCCTGTGTATTTAGCTCAGTGGTAAAATATGCCCCGGGTTCAATTCTCAACAATTTTTTTAAAAAAAGGTATATTTTTAACCAGGCATGGTGGCACACTCCTATAATCCCAGTACTTGAGAGGCTGAGACAGGAAGATCGCAGGTTCAAAGCCAGTTTCAACAACTTAGCAAGACTCTCACAACCTAGTAAGATCCTGTTTCAAAATTAAAACTAAAAAGGGCTGGGGGTGTAGCTCAAAGGTAGGATGCTCCTGGGTTCAATCTCCAGCACCAAAAAATAAAATAAAAGACTTCTGCAGTAAGACCCTGGACATATTTATGATTTTTCTACTTTTATGTATACATTTTCAAATTCTGAACATGTGTAAGATAAGCCTCCATGATCTCTGCATAAAAATAAAATTTCATCTTCTCCAAAAGAAGATAATGGTAAAATCTCAACGGAGACCGGAGGATCCGGGTTCGCGGCCAGCCTCAGCTCTCTCTCTCTCTCTCTCTCTCTCCCTCTCTCTCTCTCTCTCCCTGTCTCTCTCTTTCTCTCTCTATCTAGTGAGGCCCTCCGCAACTTCGTGAGACCCAGTTTCAAAACAAAGTATAAAAAATAGGGCCGGGGGTGTAGCGCAGAGGTAGAACGCCCCTGGGTTCAATCCCCAGTACCACAAAAAAAAAAAAAAAACTCAAGCATCCTGGCAGAGGTGAACATTTTCCTCTTTACAATTCATCAGTTATAACATGGTCCCATCAACAGCGAAGGACTTTTTGCCAATTTTGGAAGAGTAACTCTTGAAAAAAAGATATAGGAGACTTTCTTCAAAGACATAAAAGGTTGTAATTTGAAGAAAATGGTAAGACCCCACTGCCTAAAAATATCCTCCACATATCCAGGACTTGAAATTCCCACCACTGGTCTTAGATGATAAATAGCATCTAAATTTATATTGTAAGTATGGAATGAATCACTAGCACTAACACTTTGTCTGTTGCCTAGCAGAAAACAAAACGTGGAAACGTCGAACGCAGGAATATAGGATGGCATAGAAAAGATTTAGGCTGAGAGAACAAAGACATCAGAGCCACTGGAGGTCACCAGGCACCAATAAAGACTTGGGAACTTGTGGGGGAACAAACAAAAAGCTATTGTCTATAAAAGTCTCCCTATATTGTTTATAGAAGTCAAAGGGAATAACTGGGCTTTAATATCAAGTATTTATTTTATTTTATTTTATTTTGGTACTGGGGATTGAACCCAGGGGCATTCTACCCCCAAGCCACACCCCAGCCCTTTTTATTTTCAGTTTTTGAAACAGGGGCTCGCTAGGTTGCTGAGAATCTCACTAAGTAGCTGAGGCTGACCTCGAACCTGTGATCCTCCCAGCTCAGCCTCCCAAGTACTGGGATTATAGGCGTGTGTCACCACGCCCAGCTAAGTCTGTTAAATTGATAATTATACATTTTAGTAGAAAAAAGACGTAACATTCCTATAAAAATAAAAAGCCACTATTAAATTGTTCTATAAATAGTATTTATAGAAGCATACTTTTAATAAAAATCTACCTAGCACCTATGAAGCCCAGATACTGTACATATAAACATTAACTAGGTGAGGTTTCTACTCTTGCGGGCTTGTGAGCTAATAATTAGGGCATGAAATAATAATGGCCAAGGTCGAGGTGTAAAGACTGTGCAACCCTGAAGGAGCATCGACTTCTACCCCATGGAACCTGTAAAGAGTAGTAAAGGAGACGTTGGAGAGGTCTCTTGAAGAATAGCTAAGAGGCCACTTGGAGGAAAGAGGAAGGTTGTGTGGAATGGAATAAGGGCTAAAATTGTAAAGATCCACATGACCATCAGGAAGATTCAGGAGATGACAGAGGTGCTGGAATCAGACAGCTCTAAGTGCCAATGCTGGGTCCAACGCTAAGCAGCTGTGAGAATGTAAGAGAACTGCTAATCTCATCAAACCTTGTTTGTTCCTCATCTATAAAATAATAATAACGGGGCGGTGGCACATACCTGTAATCCTAGTATGTGGGAGGCTAAGACAGGAGGATTGCAGGTTTGAGGCCAACCTCAGCAATTCAGCAAGGCCCTCAGCAACTTAATGAGATCTTGTTTCAAAATTGAAAAATAAAATACAGCTAGGGGTGTAAATCAGAGGTAGAATGACCCTGGGTTCAATCCCCAGTTCTGCAAATAAATAAATAAATAAATAAATAAATAAATGTTAATTAATGCATATGTGTGCATGTGCATGTTAGGAACACTTAACATGAGCTCTACCTGCTTAAATTTTTAATTGTACAAAAAAAAGGTATTGTTAACTATAGGTGCAATGTTCTTGGTCTCTGGAATTTATCCGTTTTACATAATGGAAAATTTATACCCACTGAGTTGCAAGTTCCCACTTCCCTCTTCCTTTAAGCCCCTGGAAAGAACCATAATATTATCTGCTTCTACGACTTTGACCATTGTAGATATTTCATATAACGAGTCATGCAGTATTTGTCCTTCTTTTACTGGTGAATTTCATTTACTGTAATGCCCTCAACATTCATCCATGTTGTTATATTATAGGACTTCAGGTTTTATTTTGAAGGCTAAATAATGTTCCATTGTAAGTATATACCACATTTAATTTATTCATTCATTCATCAAGAGACATTTGTTTCCACATCTTGGCTATTTAATAGTACTGCAATTGACATAGGAGTACTAATATCTTTTCAAGATCCCAATTTCAATTATTTTGGATAAATACCCAGAACTGAGATTGTTGGATCATATTGTAGTTCTATTTTTAATTTTTAAGCAAAGTCCATACTGCTTCCGATAGCAGCTACACCATTTGACATTCTTACCAAAAGAACAAATGTACAAGCATTCCATTTTCTCCACATCCTTGTCAAGACCCTGTTTCAAAATACAAAACAAAATAGGGCCAGGGGTGTAGCTCAGAGGTAGAATGCCCCTGGTTAAATCCCCAGTACCACCAAAAAAATGTTTACATTTTTCATGGCCATCCTAACAGGTATGAGGTGATATCTCAGTAATCTTTTGTTTTTGCATCTCCCTGATGATTATTAACATTGAACATTTTTTCCTATATCTTCTGGCCATGTATAGAGCTTCTTTGGAATATGGCACTGGTATAAAGATAGACATATAGACCAATTGGACAGAATAGAAATAAATCTATTCATAGAGTCAGTTATTGGTAGAATGCCTCTGGGTTCAATCTACAGCACCACAAAAAAATAAAAAGGGCTGGGGGTGTAACTCAGAGATAAAACACCCCTGGGTTCAATCTGCAATACCAAAAAAAAAAAAAAAAAGATAATGCTGTTAGTGCGTGGTGGCCCACACCTGTAATCCCAGTACTTGGAGGGCTGAGACAGGAGGATAGCAGGTCTAAGGACAGTGAGTGGTAATATAGCAAGACTCTCTTTCAAAAACAAGGGGTAAATCTTGGGACTGAAGATGGCAACCAAGGGAGATACCATGCAACAATCTCTCTGAGACTTAGATCTCAAGTGCCATGAAAGCAACTTCTCCACAGGAGAAGAAAAGCAACAAAAACTTGAAGTAAACAATGAAGGTTTGAAACATGATGGAATCAAAGCCAGAAGACAAGGCAGAGGGAAGTAAAGCTCCAAGCGCCTTACCTAAGGGACGGCAGCAGCGCCATCTTGGCCAAACCGCGCCAGCCGCTGCCGGCATTGCGGCTTCCACACGCCGCCGGCAGAGAAGCCAGAGACCTGCTGTGAATTCAACTGCAGATCAGCAGAGACGAAAGCAAGCAGTGGCTCCTCCACACTCAACACACCAAACGGCAGTGGTGACAGCGGCTGCAGCGGCCATATTGGCAGGACTTTGCCGGCAGCTATCAGCATTGTGGCTCCTGAACAAGTCCAGTGGAGACACCAGCGACCTGCTGTGAATCCAGCAGCTGCAAAATAGCAGCAGTGAAGGCGAGCAGCGACTCGCTCCACGCACGACACAGACCCAAACTGCTGCGTCGGCAAAAGCGGCAGCGGCGCCATCTTGGTCAGACCACGCCGACAGCAACCGGCAATGTGGCTTCTGCAGGCCACCAACAAGGAAGCCAGGGAGCTCTTCTAAAACCAGCACTGCAGAGCAGCAGCGACGACTGCGAGCAGCAGTTCGATCCATACTCGGCAGAGTCCCCAGGGCCCAGAGGCTTGACCAGAACCTGCAGCAGCAACTGAGCCCCCCCCCAGAGATTAAAAGCAGTGCTCAACGAGACCGTAAGTCAACGAGCCGCCCCAGGGGGAGACCACCCGGCACAGCCACAGGCACTCGTGGGGTCTGAGACTGTGCAAATTGTCCCAGCAGAGGTGGGAGGGGGGTCTGCTGTGGGATGTGGTAGGTGCTTGGATAAGCAGACAGTCCCTGGAGACATTTGAGTGGGACAGACTTGCGGCCCATGGTCGCAGCACCCTGTAGAGTCCCCGGGTATCACCACAGGACATACAGCTGTGGTATATGGGGAAAATTGGAATAAACCAGCCCTCTCTGTGGAAAACGTGGAGTTCCGTGTTTGCACAGAATCAGGGCAAGGCGACACCCACTGCTTCTATAGGCAAAGAGAGACACAAGCCCAGGGCCCCCTGCTGGTGACACCTGCCATAGGTGTAGATAGAGAGAGACATAGGGACAGCCCAAGTAGAGATCACGGAGACCCACGTTTGCAGTGAGAGGGGCACTAGCGGCACTGGTTGCTTACTCAGGTAGTGAGAGGCACCAAGCAAGAGTCCCAGTCACTGAAGGAGACCAAGAATTGGGTCTGCAAATGGACATTATACCGAGCAAGTGAGAATAACCATTCAGTAAAGGATATTTACCTTTAAGGCTCACCTAGTAGCAACTATCTACCTCCAGGATAAGAAACCATAAAGGGAGAGGGATTAGACATAGGATACCTACAGAGTGAGAGAGAGAGAACTACCAAAAGCAACAAAGGTATAAACATAAGAAACCTGAAATCACGAAAAGGAAGAATACCAAAGAAACAATGAGCCCCCACAATCCCACAACAACAGAACCCGCCAACTCAGAAGTGCAAAGATTGCCAGAAGGACAATTCAAAACTTAAATAGAGGAAATTATACAGGATTTCCGAAAAGAATTCAGAGAGAGCCTGATAGAAATGAAGGATCAAAGAAGTAGGAATCAAAAAGAAGCTCTGAAGGAAGTGAAGGATGCAATAATTGAAATGATGGCATCAATACAGACCATCAACAATAGACTAGACCACATGGAAAACAGAATCTCACTCTTAGAAGATGACCTCTCCAAAAATGAACACATAGTATATAAATTAGAAAAAACAATTCGACAGCATGAATTGGACATTGAAGAGATCTCAGCCAGTCTTAAAAGAGCAAACATAAGAATAATAGGCATAAGCCGGGCGTGGTGGCGCACGCTTGTAATCCCAGTACTTTGGGAGGCGGAGACTGGAGGATCCGGGTTCGTGGCCAGCCTCAGCTCTCTCTCTCTCTCTCTCTCTTCCTGCCTCTCTCTCCCTGTCTCTCTCTCTCTCTCTCTCTCTCTCTCTCTCTACCTAGTGAGGCCCTCCGCAACTTCGTGAGACCCAGTTTCAAAATAAAGGATAAAAAAATAGGGCCGGGGGTGTAGCGCAGAGGTAGAACACCCCTGGGTTCAATCCCCAGTACCACAAAAAAAAGAATAATAGGAATAGAAGAGGGATTAGAAGCTGAAACTAAAGGAATCAATAATCTATTCAGATAAATAATTTTTAAAAATTTTCCAAACATAGAAAGAGAGGTCGATACACAGGTGCAGGAAACATATAGAACCCCCAATAGACAGGATCAGAGAAGAGGTTCACCACGCCACATAATAATCAAATTGAATAATGTAGAGGCCAAGGAGAGACTCTTAAAGGCAGCTAGAGTAAAAGAGCATGTACCATTCAGAGGCAAATCAATAAGAATCACTCCCGACCTTCCAAACCAAGTCATGAAAGCCAGGAAGGCCTGGAGCGACATATTCCAAACTCTGAAAGAAAACAACCTCCAGCCAAGATTTGTCTACCCAGAAAAGATATCTATCAAATTTGATGGAGAAATAAAAACCTTCCATGACAAACAGAAGCTGAAAGACTTTATGTCTTCCAAACCAGCACTAGAGAAAATGCTCAAAGAGATTAATTACAAAGAAGAAATAATAAGGAAACACCAGAACCAGAGAAACAGTGGTTTTCATCAAACAACTAGGCAAAGAACAAACACTACCTCAAACAAATATTAAAACTCAAAATGTTAGGAATGAAAACCCATCTCTCAATAATCATGCTGAATATAAATGACCTCAACTGCCCAATCAAAAGACATAAGGTGGCAAAATGGATTAAAAATCACAATCCATATATATGCTGCCTGCAAGAAACACACCTTACAAGTAAAGATACACACAAACTAAAGGTGAAGGGATGGAGCAAGGTAATCCACGTTAATGAAACTCGAAAACAAGCAGGAGTAGCAATTATGATATCAGACAAATTAAGCTTCAAACCTAAACTTATCAGAAGAGACCAAGAAGGTCATTTCTTACTGGTAAAAGGAACAGTCCAGCAAGAGGATATAACAATAGCCAACATTTATGCCCAAACATAGGTGCAGCCACTTTCATAAAAGAAACTCTTCATGACATTAAATCACACATAGATCCCAATACAATAATATTGGGAGACTTCAACACACCTCTCACATCACTAGATCGATCTTCAAGACAAAAGGTCAGTAAAGATGCCTCAGACCTAAGGAATATCACAAACCAAATGGACCTAGTAGACACATACAGAATATTCCACCCAACTACAGCTGAATTCACATTTTTTTTCAGCTGATCATGGAATTTTCTCTAAAATAGACCATATCCTAGGCCACAAAGTGAGTACTAGCAAGTTCAAGAAATGTGACATAAGCCGGGCGTGGTGGTGCACACTTGTAATCCCAGTACTTTGGGAGGCGGAGACCGGAGGATCCAGGTTCGCGGCCATCCTCAGCTCGCGCACGCACGCGCGCACGCGCGCACGCTCTGTCTCTCTCTCTCTCTCTTTCTCCCCCCCCGTCTCTCTCTCTCTCTCTCTCTGCTTAGTGAGGCCCTCTGCAACTTTGTGAGACCCGGTCTCAAAATAAAGTATAAAAAATAGGGCCGGGGGCGTAGCACGGAGGTAGAACGCCCCTGTGTTCAATCCCCAGTACCGTAAAAAAAAAAAAAGAAAAAAAGAAATGTGACATAATCCCCTGCGTCTTTTCAGACCATAATGGAATGAAACTAGAAATCTACTATAAGAAGACCCAGAGAAACCTCATAAACACGTGGAGACTGAATACCACGCTGCTAAATGAGGAATGGGTAAAAGAAGAAATAAGGGGAGACATTAAGAAATTCCTAGAAACAAATGAAAACAGATAAATAATATATAAAAATCTCTGGGACACCCTGAAGGCAGTATTAAGAGGAAAACTCACAGCACTGAGTGCCCACAGAAGTACAGAAAATCACCAAATAAATAATCTAATGACACACCTCAAAGCCCTTGAAAAACAGGAACAGTCTAACCCCAAAGCTAGTAGAAGACAGGAAATTATTAAAATCAGAGCAGAAATCAACGAAGTAGAGAATAAAAAAAATACAAAAATCAACAAAACCAAAAGCTGGTTCCTTGAAATAATAAACAAGATAGATAAACCACTAGCCAACCTAACTAAAAGAAAGAGAGAATCAACCCAAATTACTAAAATAAGAAATGAAAAAGGTGATATTACCACCGACAGCACGGAAATCCAGATGATAATCAGAAACTACTTTGAAAAACTATACTCCAACAAAATGGAAAACCTAGAAGAAATTGACAAATTTCTAGACATGTACAACCTTCCTAAGTTGAATCAAGAAGACACAGAAAATTTAAATCAACCAATAGCAATTAATGAGATTGAAGCAGCAATAAAGAGCCTAACATTGAAGAAAAGCCCAGGTCCAGATGGTTTCCCAGGTGACTTTTATAAAACCTTTACAGAAGAGATAATCCCAATACTCCTCAATCTATTCCGTGAAATAGAAAGATATGGGACTCTCTCAAACACATTCTATGAACCCAACATCACACTAATACCAAAACCAAATAAAGACAGCTCAAGAAAAGAAAACTATAGACCTATATCATTGATGAACTTAGATGCAAAACTTCTAAACAAAATACTAGCAACGCGCCTTCAAAACCACATCACAAAAATCATACATCATGACCAAGTCGGGTTCATCCCAGGGATGCAAGGCTAGTTCAACATACAAAAAACAATCCATGTAATCCACCACATAAACAGAACTAAAGACAAAAATCACATGATCATTTCAATAGATGCTGAAAAAGCATTTGACAAAATCCAACACCCATTCATGATAAGAACACTGCAGAGAATTGGAATAGAAGGAACATACCTCAACATCATAAAGGCAATATACAATAGGCCCACAGCAAACATCATACTG
>PVJS01027763.1:0-26015 GCA_004027185.1 Glis glis
AGAGAGAGAGAGAGAGAGAGAGAGAGAGAGAAAGAGAGAAAGAGAGAGAAAGGACTTGGGGTACAACTCAGAGATAGTTACTGGGTTCAATCCCCAGTACTGCAACCAAAAAACAAAAAACAACAACAACAAAAAAGAGAAAACAGATTATAGGAAGCAAGAAGGGTTGGGAGAGATAAGTCAGGGGGTTACTTCTGAATCCACTCAAACCAGGAGATGGGCATGCTGCAGAGAAATGATTAGATTTAAGAAAAATTGGATTTGCAGGATGGAGGAGAGGGGAACAGGGATGACACCTAGTTTTCTGGTTGTGAGACTGGAAGACTAGGCATTTGCAGGCTTAGGGAGCAATGAAGGATGGAAGTTCTGGTTTTCAGGAAAGTTATGAGTTTTCATTTCAAATGTGTTGAGTTTGAAGTTCCTTTGGGACCCCTGAGAGGAGCCGTCATGTCATTGAATATTGAGAGTCTATCCAGCGCTTCCCTCCACGCTGGGCCACCAACATGTCTGGTTTCTTGGGGGACATTTGAATTCCCCTCACACACTTGAAGTAGGAACCTACATTGGATTTAGATCCTGGAGTAGAATCTTTTGGTTTCAGACTATGCTAAATTTCTTCTAGAAGATCCATTGACCCCGAGTCCTGTTGGGAGAAGATTCTTCAATCCTGTCCCTACATAGTTGCCTTGAGCTTCAACCCAAGGGTGTCGTGCCTCCTTTACTCTTCCTGGATCTATAGGTAGAGACGGCTCCTGGGAGCCCTGTTCTCACCTCTCGGTCCATTTCCCCCATCCTCTCCAGCATCTCTGAACCACATTCACCAGTAGAATAGCAGGTCCTGTTCTATTTATTCACCTATGGGTCTGTGCCTACTCGTTTGATAAGGGACCCTTAACTCTGACCCCTTCTTCTTCTTTTTTTAACATGCTTTTATTGGTGCATTGGAGTCTTACATCACATGAATATCTATTTGATGTTAACATACATGCACACAGCTCTTAGTGTCCCCCTCCGCTTCCCCCCACCCGTATGAAGTATCGAGAATGATGTTGGTATATGTTCACATGTACACATTGTTTATGATAGTAATCCCACTGATTCGCTTCTTTCTTGCCCTTCCCCTTCCCTTGTACCACTTCCCTTGCCCCACTGAGGGTTCTCCATTATCAACCGGAGTCCCTTGTGTATCCCAACTACCCCTTAGGTTGCACATACTAATGAAAACATATGTCCCTTCTTTTTTTGTGATTGACTGATCTCGCTTAACACAATGTTCTCCAGATCCTTCCACTTTCTTGCAAATGATATTTTGTTCTTTATTGCTGAGTAGAATTCCATTGTGTGTATTTCCCACAATTTTGTAATCCACTCATCTGTTGATGGACACCTAGGTTGGTTCCATAATTTGGCCACTGTGAATTGTGCTGCTATGAATATGGGTATGCATATATTACTGTAGTTTTCTGGTTTAATCCCTTTGGTATGATACCCAGTAGTGGTATAGCCGTCTGACCCCTTCTTCTAAGGGCCCTATCAGTTTCCTGCTGCATCTCAGCTGCCCCCACCCCCAACCCCTGGCCTCTCATCTCATTCTGTTTCTGCTGGAGCTACTGAATAAACTTCATAGCGAATTCCTGTCCCTCGTGAGAAATTTCTGTAGCTCTCAAGAGTATGGCTAGAACTAAGAATATAGACAGGTCTTCAGCTCACTCATGTCTCCAAGTCCAGGTGGATGACTTGTCCCTCAGGTCACTACCTCAAAGGATATTTCTAGAATCCTGTACCTTCAGTCTTATAAGAGAATAATACTCAGCAAATATAGTGATGATTCTAAGTAATTCCTTCCCAAGAGAGCAGGATCATTTTCAGTATGTAGATGTCTATTTTTAGCCACTGATTGATTCTTTCATTTACGTTTTTCATTTATTTGACAAATGTTTTCTAGGTCTCTTCTCACGGGTTGAACTAGATGGAGAGATTCCTTCTTTGTCCTTCACTTAGGAATTGACCAAGGAAATCTCTACTATCCAATTATTCTAGGAAAAAATAAATGGTCCAGCTGTCCCTGGTAGCAAAGGGGTTAATTTTTGACCCAATTTTTTAAAAAACTTAATTCTCAGGAAGAAAGAAAGAAAGGAAAGAAGGAAGGAAGGAAGGAAGGAAGGAAGGAAGGAAGGAAGGAGGGAGGGAGGGAGGGAGGGAAGGAAGGAAGGAAGGAAGGAACGAAGGGAGGCCTTCACTTGCTAGAAACACTTTCCTGATTTATTTCTCAACATCCCACTCCTGGTACATTCAAAATGCTGCCTGAAATGTTTAAAAACCTGTAAGCTTCATTCACAATTCTGTGTGAATCTACCTTGTCATAAGATTTTTATTTTTGTCTGCCTTAAGTTGAGGCTGCAGAGATAAGTTGGTGTACGATGCCATCTTTGAAGACATAAGTATCTATGATTGATAATGTAATTCAAACACCCGCAAATAGATCTGCAAAATTGAGGTATTTCTCAGTGTTTCCCAACGAGCACCCCATGGATTATCTAAGAAATAAGGTATGTTCTTTTCCATTGAATAGAAGAGGAAATTGAGCCACAGAGCTGTGACATGTAGATCAGAGACCATCCAAAAGGCTGTGGCCGCAGAAACTAATAAATTCTTTGGGAGGAAATGAACTAATACAGATGGATACATCTGCCTCTAATCAAGGAGATTCTATCATTCTTTTTCCTTCTTGTGAGTTTCCTTCACACACAAAAGCATGGTCATTCTCATAGTTTACTTTTGTTTACATTTTGTTCATAATTGCTTACAATAATAATAATTATATTATTAATATTATAATATTAATAATATAATTATTATAATTACATTAATAATAATTATTATTTGTGTTAGTGAGGATTAAACCCAGGAACATTCTACTTCTGAGATGCACACCCAGCCCTTTTTATTTTTGGTTTGAAACAGGGTTTTGCTAGGTTGCTGAGAGTCTCACTACTTGCTGAGGTTGTCCTCTAACCTGCAATCCTCTTGTCTTAGCCTCCCAAGTACTGACATGCACCACTACACCCTGCTGCTTAAAATTATTTTTAATCTATGTGTGGTTTGGGGCATAGATTCTGGCTTCTGGAAAGCAAGGAAAACAACTTCTATTCATTTTTATTTATCTCCCTAATGTATAGGGTACAGAGAAAAAACACAATTAGGGGGCACCAGATGTCCAGTTGACTGCAGTTCTATATTTTTTCTCTTGTGTTGTTTTGAGTGAAAAGCTCCTAACAAAACATGTCAGAATGGTTGTCAACAAACAGACCTAAGACCAAAGAGGTCTACCACCTGAGTCTTGTGCCTTGCCAAATTTGTAGGAAGATACAGTGAAATAAAAAAATACCATGTTTTTAGGCTGTATGTTTGAAATACTAGTGTGTCTTAACACTGACCTGACTTCAAATACTATACCCAGCCTGCCTGTTTGTTTGCTCTTAAAAAACAAAATAGACTAGTTGGGTGCAGTCGTGCATGCTTGTAGTCCCAGCAGCGTAGGAGGCCAAGGCAGGAGGATCTCGAGTTCACGGTCAGCTTGGGGGACGTAGCAAGACTCTGTCTCCATTAAAACAACAACACAACCCATAGACTATGCATTTGGAATACTGCGAACATATGTTCTGTACATTTCTACCATGAAAACAAAAAAATGTACAAGCAACATACTTTACAGTATGTATATTGCACATAAATTAGAAATCAACATGTCTTTACTCCTGGGAATTTGCCACTCAAAAATTTATACATAAACACTCATAGCCGCTTTAGGTATATTAACGCCACATTGTAAATTGTCCAAATGTGATTCAGCAGGTGAATGGATAAACAAGCCATGGTACAGCCACACAGTGGAGTATTACTCAGCAAGAAAAAATGAGCTGTTGGTAAATACAGCATGAATGAATCTCAAAATCACGCTGAGCGAAAGAAGCCAGACATAATAGGTGACATGCTGTATGGTTTCTATAAAATCCTAGAAAACGTAAACTAATTTTAGTGACAGGGAGCAGATGAGTGATCGGATGCCTGGAGTCCAGGGTGGAGGGGGTGATAGAAATGTTCCGCATCTTGTTTATGTCAATGGCTTCTCAGGCATCTACATGTCAAAATGAAGGGTTGCAGTTTATTTTCCAGAAATTATATCTACATAAGTTGATAAAAAATAATATACATCAAACGAAGAACAGTCAATGTCTCAGGCTTGACCAAAAAGGGCCAGAGGGCACTAGTTAAATGAACGTTGGCTTCCTTCCTAGGACTCCACACCCTAAATAAAATTCAAGCTAAGCAGAGCAGGATGCGGAACAGGTAGAGATGACCCCGCCCACGTTGCCCTGGTATCAGAGGACACAGGTGATGGTTGGGGAATAGGGAGCCAAATGGATGGTAGAGGAAGGGGGTATCAGACAGGGTCAGAAGACAGACAGTACGCTAGTTATTGGAACTGAGGAAATCTAATATAAAAAGATGGCTGTGCTTAGAGGTGCCTTCCAGTCCTCGCATGGACAGCCCCAGTGGCTGGAGATTCAGAGAACTAACGCGTGGCAGGGTTGGATTGTGGTCCACAGTATATCACTTGGGGTTCAGTCCTGGGGAGGGGCAGAGGGTAAGCAGCTGACCTGTGATCCATCTTTCTCTTGTTACCAGGAGGACACTCTTGGGAGAAAAAGAAAACAAGTGACTTGATGTAACTTCCTTATAAACATGCAGATGTTGGACCTCCTGGTAAATAAACTGATAAGATTCCCTAGAGGAGAGACCTCACCTCTGGAAAGCTGTTAGCAGGAATGACCCTGGATTAGGATTGATTCTGGAAAACTAACCGGGAATCTATGGATTTATGAGGCAGTGTTCTCAGGAGAATTTTAAGTTGTATTATGATCTGGGTATAAAATAGAGATGGATCACTAGGCATGGTGGTGTATGCTTGTAATCCCAGAATTTGACAGTTCTGTTTTTTGTTTTATTGGTTTTTGTTGTTGTTTGTTTGTTTGTTTTTGTGTGTGGTGCTGGGATTGAACCTAAGGCCTTGCATATGGTAGGCAAGCGCTCTTCTCTTGTGCTAAATCCCCAGCCAAATACTAGTACTTGGGAGGCTGAGATAGGAGGATCACAGGTTCTAGGCCAGTCTCAGCAACTTAGCAAGGCCCTCTGCAACTTAGTGACACCCTGTTTCAAATTAAAAAATAAACCAGGCATGGTGGCACATCCTTGTAATCCCAGTACAAGGGAGGCTGAGACAGGAGGATCGCAGGTTCGCAGCCAGCCTCAGCTACTCAGTGAGGCCCTCTGCAACTTACTGAGACCCTGTTTCAAAATAAAGAATAAAAAATAGGACTTGGGGTGTAGCTCAGAGGTAGAACACCCCTGGGTTCACTCCCCAGTGCCACCAAAATAAATAAAAAATAAAATAGGGATGAGGGTGTAGCTCAGAGGTAGAACCCCCCCTGGGTTCCATCCCCAGTACCACATACACATACAAACAAATGGAGATGGATCATAATCTAAAATCTCCCTGTTGTACAGGGGAACCCACAAGTCTCTGGTGGCCCCATCATTGCTCTAGGCCAGATAGCGCATGTCCATCACAGGAAGGCTGAACCAGGAGCCACACTTCATGTCCCGGTCTCTCCCTGCTTCACCATGGCCTCAGTAATAGTCAGTGTTCTCCATAGAAACAGCGTCAATGCAGAGAGATTCATGTATTGCTCCGTTATAAAGAACTGGCTCCTGTGAATAGGGAGGCCGACGATGGTAAGTCCCAGGATCTATACTCGGCAAGCTGGAGGCCTCGGAGGAGTGATGGCATTTCCATCCAAAAGCCAGAGGGCTTGAGACCCAGAAGGAGCTGATGTTTCAGTCTGAGACAGAAATGAACTGATGTCCCAGCTCAAGGAAGCCAGGCAGAAGGAGTCCCATCTTATTCAAAAGGTCAGCCTTAAACTGGGCATGGCGGCACACACCTGTGATCCCGGCAGGGAGGCTGAGCCAGGAGGATCACAGGTTCGAGAACAGCCTCAGTAACATAGCCATACTCGCTGCAACCTAGCGAGACCCTGTTTCCAAACAAAAAATAAAAAAGGCTGGGGTGTAGGCTGAAGGTAGATTGCCTCTCAGTTCAATCCCCAGTACCCCAAAATAAAATAAAATAAAATAAATAAAATAAAATGTCAGCCTTTTGTTCTATTCAGGCCTTCTGTTGACTAACATTCCTTTAGAAAATAAAGGCTTGGATCCCAGCTCTGTCATAAGTGGGCTGTGTGACCTTGGGTGTGGCCCTCAACCTCTCTGAACGTCAACTTCCTCACCTGCGCAGCAGCGATGGTGGCTGTACTACTTCCCTCCACAGGTTCCCATAAGAATCAAAGGAGATGTGGGAAAATGCCAAATGAGCTGACCAAAAGGACCAAGTCATAGTTCTACTAACAGTATCACACTTTCTGTGAATCTACAGCCATACATTCAAATGTGAGCTGTCTATGATTAAAAAACCAAGTCTGTCCATATCTTCCAGTGCTTTTTCTAACACATGCCTAGACATGTAGTAAAAAAAAATCAGGATGCTCTTATCAAAACAGTGCCTACAAATCCCCAACTCATCTGTTTTCTAAAATATATTTTTAGTTAAAAATTTATTTTATTTTTAAAGTGAAGTGTATAAGTCTTAAGTATAGTCTAATGGATTTTGACAAATGCATATGCCTGTGTAACCCATAGGTGTATTCTATATTGGTAAAAATCTGGAACACTTCTATGGCCCCGGAAGGATCCTATGCATGCTTTCTAGTCCACCAAACCCTTCAGAAATAACCTCTTTTCCTGATTACTATTGATGTATATTATTAGTTCAGCCTATTCTAGAACTCCATATTTTCTTCTGTTTGGCTCTTTTCATTCAACCTCATATATTTGAAATTCAACCATATTGTTGTGGATATAAGCAGCCCTTTAAATTTCTTTCTTTATAGTATCTCATTATGTGAATGTACCATGACTTATTCATCCTTCTGAGGATGGTTATCTGAGTTGCTCTTTTAGCTGTTAAGAAAATGGCTAAGGGTAGTCTTATATAAGTCTTTGTACAAGCGTGTTTTCATTCTTTTGCATCAATACATAGGAGTGAAATTACTGGGTCATAATAAGTGATGTATGTTGAACTTTTTAAGAAACTGCCAGGTAGTTTCCTAAAGTGTAGTAAAGTTCCAGTTTTTCCATCTCCTTGTCAACCTTTGGTGTCAGATTATTTTCCCTATAGCTATGGTGTGTCTACGTTTTCTTGGATTCTTAACCTGGTAGCTATGGAACCCCTGGGGATATGTACATGAAGTTATATGCAAAAAAATTTTTCCTACTTACATTTTTATGAGGTTAGAACCTATAAATTTTAGCTTCTTGAAGCAGTCCCTCATCCCTTCAAATTTTAAAATCATGCAAAGGACTCTCTAAAGACGTGATTTCTGGTCAGTCACATCGGGTGGACCGTAAGAAACTAAGCAGGAATCAACTATTTATGCTCTCGCTTCTTAAAAATTTTATTTTACTGTAACATGCAGTTAAATATAATTCAAATTCTTACTAGCTCTTGATGTCTTAAAATACTATTTGGCCCAGATTTATAGAATGTTCTCATGCATCCCCAGCCTTTTCTGCAATGGAAATCATATCCTCTGGCCTTGTGCTATTAGGAAAGGAAATTTGCATTTCTGATTTGATTAAGGAAAAATTAGTTATGGAACCTTTCCCAATAAATGTCTTTGTCTACCTGAAGCTTGGGCAAATAAAACAGGTAAGGATAATTGCTGTAGACATCTGACATGCTCTGCGAGGCCCAATTTATAATTGTGATTAGCCTCATGATTGTAGTCTTTTTGGAAATTTGCTTCCTCAATTGTTGTTTATTTTCATGTGTATAATTTAGTAAAGGTTTTCAAAGAAGTGTGTGTGTGTGTGTGTGTGTGTGTGTGTGTATGTGTGTGTGTGTATGTGTGTGTGTGTATGTGTGTTTTTAAAAAATGAGCTTCGGAAGGGATAAAGATCTTTTTGCAAACTCTTACATTCACTTTTAGAATTCACACTGAATGAATTCAAGGAGTAAGGAAAGAATTGGAAAATATTTTTCTCATTCTGTGGATGTACTGTTTATGCCAATTCATAGCATGCTGTTCACAGGCAATGACCATTTCTAGCTAATCATAAATGAAGAGCCGGCTTCCCACATTTATCTTAGTAAACATCTTTTGTTAGGAGTTCGGGTTTGAATAAGAACAACATAGAACTACACTGGATCTAAATTGCTCCAGTAATAAAATGAAGAATGAGAGACAGTAGGATTGCATGATCTTTCCAGACAACCAAAGACATAAAGACATTAGTGCAGCCGGGTGTGGCAGCACACGCCTGTAACCCCAGTACCTAGGACACTGAGACAGGAGAATCACAGGTTTGAGACCAGCCTAAGCAGTTTAGCAAGACTCTCAGCAACCTAGTGAGACCCTGTTTCAAAACAAAAATAAAAAGGGGGGTGGGGGTGTAGCTTGGAGGTAGAATGGCCCTGGGTTCCATCTCCAGTGCCATAAAAAACAAAAAAATCCCCAAAATACACAAAAATGAAACGTAACATGCAACAGTGATCTTTGATGTCATTTAACTTCTAAAAACCAGTTTCCTATAACAATGTCTATCTCATTTAAGGTTATTATCAGAACTAAATTAGATAACATGTGTGAACAGCCCTAGGACCACGTCAGACACGGAATAGATGCTCAACAATGTAAAATCCCTTTATAGCCCCCAGCTAGATGATTTTTTTCCTGTTTCTAGTTACGACTCTTTTTTTTCTCTCTTTTTTCCCCCAGACTACTCACCTCAGGCAAGCACGGATAACATGTAGAATCTGGAATTTGAGAGACTGTGGATTCTTTCAGTTGGCTTGCCCAACCTCAGGCTAAACAGATCCATTCTGGGACAAGTTATAAGGAAAAATGGCTTACAAAATAGTACATATCCAGGTAGGCCAGGTTCTGGCACCCAGTGGCTGCTTCTGCATTAGACTTCTGATTGCTAAGAAAATGGATGATAAACATTTTTAAGCTTGTCATGGTGGCACATGCCTGTAATCTCAATACTTGGGAGGCTGAGACAGGAGGATTGTGGGTTCCTGGCCAGCCTCAGCAACTTAGCGAGGCCCTGTTTCAAAAATAAAAAGTAAAATAGGGCTGGGGGGTGTATCTCAAAGGTAGGACGCCCCTGGGTTCAATCCCCAGTAATACACACAGACACACACAGACATACACACAGAGGCTAGTGTAGCTTGGAGGTAGAATGCCCCTAGGCTCAATTCCCAGTGCCAAAACAAACCAAATCAAACGTTTTTTAAGTTAATGACCTCATGGTTAATTTAAATTTTCAATGTGAGAGAACTTGACCCTGCTTTGAGAGCTAATTTAAAAAAAGATATTACTTTTTTCTCCTCAAAAAATACCAACATGTTAAGAACATGCTAAAGGGTTTCATTATGCAAAGGACTAATCTTATGGTGGGTGTGGCCAGATATATGATATGGTACAGTACATTAAAATATGAAAAGTCTACAATCCACCAGTTACCAAAGGAATTTAACTCAGACAAGGGCTCTAGAGGAGACTCTAATTGTTCACTTTGACAAGCATTTATTAAAAATAGTTCTGTTTTAGCTTCTGAGGAGGTATAGATGAATAAGATATGGTCCTCTGCTTCCATCTTCTAGATCTTGAAGGGGCTGGCTCCGTAGTAGGGCTTCTTAGTAGGAAAGGGGATCAGAAATAAGATATCAAGGGTTTTTCCCATGATAGAAATTTATGTAATAGTAAGAGAGTAACTAACGGAAATTTCTCATTATCCTCCAATAACCGTTCTTTTCTTCAACCTATTTATTAGTAATAGACCACTTCTCTATAATTCTGTCTGACCACATAGCCATCCAGATAGGGACTGTCTACATTTCCCTGCCTCCTTTGCTGCTAGCTGTGGCCATGTGACCACATTCTGGCCAATAGGACAGAAGCAACAGTGATTTATATGGTTTCTGGGTCACATCTTAAAAAGGAAGCTCTTAGCCACCGCTGTCTCTTTACCCCATGCTGCCTGCTGAGAGATGGCCCACCCACAAATAAAAGCTACAAGCCAAGTGTGGTGGCACACACTTGTAATCCCAGTACTTGGGAGGCTGAGACAGGAGGATCACAGGTTCGAGGCCAGCCCCAGCAACTTAGCGAGATCCTGTTTCCAAATAAGAAATAAAAAGGGCTGGGGGTATATATAGCTCAAAGGTAGAATGTACAGACATCTGTGAGTCCTGAATTGACTCCTGCCTCTAGACTATTATGTAAGCAATAGATTTTTATCTTATTTAAACCCTATATTTCAGGTTGTCTTTCTTGTAACAGCTTAATTGTTGGTATTGCCATTTATAGATGAAGAAACTGATCGGGCGATGAATTTCCCAAGTGCGTTTAGCTCACAAGTGGGAGGCTGGACTTCAAGCACAGGCCATCTGTATTCAAACCCAGTTCTTTTCTCCAAATGGATTCTTTTCAGGAGAAAATGAAAAGATTTCTAAGTCTAAAAAGGAAGAGGGTATGGATGTCTGATCCAAACTTCATAAAATCAAGTAAGGATAATTGGACCAGGTCTTGTCTATCAAATCTTATCTATTAGAATTGGGGGCCTCCTTTGAAAAATCAAAACTGGAA
This sequence comes from Glis glis, assembly GCA_004027185.1. Taxonomy (NCBI): domain Eukaryota; kingdom Metazoa; phylum Chordata; class Mammalia; order Rodentia; family Gliridae; genus Glis; species Glis glis. The sequence continues at coordinate 10,773 of PVJS01027763.1, forward strand.
GAATTAAAAGCAGTAGAAAGAGAAATTGTTCTTTTTGGAGGGGTGCTGGGTATTGAACCCAGGGGTGTTCTTCCTTTGAGCTACACCCCCCAGTTCTATTTTATTATTTGTTTGTTTCTTTGTTTGTTTGTTTATTTGTATGTTTGTTTATTTCCGGTACCGGGGATTGAACCCAGGGACATTCTACCTCCGGGCTATACCCCCAGCCCTATTTTTTATTCTTTATTTTGAAACAGGGTCTCACTAAGTTGAGGAGGGCCTCACTAAGTAGCTGAGGCTGGCCGCAAACCCGGATCCTCTGGTCTCAGTTTCCCAAGTACTGGGATTATAAGCGAGCACCACCATGCATGACTTTATTTTTTATTTTGAAACAGGGTCTCACTAGGTTGCTGAGGGCCTCACTAAGTTGCTGAGGCTGGCTGTGAACCTGCGATCCTCCTGTCTCAGCCTCCCAAGTACTGGGATTACAAGCGTGAGCCACCACACTGACTGAAATTGTCCTGTTTTGTATAGAAAGCCAACGAAGAGAAATCACAGCACTAAGAAGTGAAGACAAAGTATAAATTCACTGACGGTGATTTCGGCCATTCATTCTTCAGAGACTTAGGGAAGTTTTGTGAGTGTTTGGGTCTATTTCTCCCTTTAATGGTTTTGGTTTTTTTTTTTATACTGGGTATTAAACCCAGGGGCACTGTACCTCCGAGCTGCACCCCAGCCCTTTTTTTTTTTTTTGCGGTACTGGGGATTGAACGCAGGGGCTTTCTACCTCCGCGCTACGCCCCTGGCCCTATTTTTTATACTTTATTTTGAGACCAGGTCTCATGAAGTTGTGGAGGGCCTCACTAAGAGAGAGAGAGACAGGGAGGGAGAGAGAAAGAGAACGCTCGCGCGCACACATGCATGAACTAGGGCTGGCCGCGAACCTGGATCCTCCGGTCTCCGCCTCCCAAAGTACTGGGATTACAAGCGTGCGCCACCATGCCCAGCTGCACCCCAGCCCTTTTAATTTTTTATTTTGAAACAGGATCTCACTAAGTTGCTGAAGGTCTCGCTAAATTGCTGAGCTGGCCTTGAACCTGCGATCCTCCCGTCTCAGCCTCCTAAGTGCCAGGATTCGCCAGCACGCCCAGCTTCCTCACTTTAAGTTTGAAAGAATTCTGTCCTCTCCAGGAAGTTCCCCTTGAGGCCTCTCCCAGCCAGAAATCTCAGATGGCCTGACTGGCACCACTCAGCATTCCTTAAATTCTCATGCTGGTGCTAACACAGCTCACCAAGCTGCCGGCAGCTCTGTTGCCAACAGCTTGGATGGGGAAGAAGCAGACCATATGCTAAGAGGTGACCTCTGTCAACATCCTTAAATTCACAGGGACGAACACACAGGTGTTTAATAACCACATTTTCCAATTATGTCTCAGTTTGGGTTTTGGAAGATCATCAGTTCAGCCTGTACCCACAACCAGAAGGCTGCAGATTGTCTTTGAGTCGGTTGATCTTGGAAGTGTCCCTTGGTGTCTCGGAATGAAAGAGCCATGTGAGTTAGTTCCTTGTCTTTGAGAGGGGTCTTTCTCCCTTACGGGGGATCTCAGGGCACCTGTCTCCTTCCCTTTGCCTGCAGCGAGTGTGTATTGGTACAACTTACACCACTCCCTCCTGACTCTAGGCCTGTCCTGCCTGCCTGTCTCTATTTCCCTGCTTCTTTCTATTTATTTTGTTTTTTTGTGGTACTGGGGATTAAACCCTGGGGCATTCTACCTCTGTGTTATACCCTGTTATAGTTAGATATATAATGTCCCCTAAAGAGCTCATTTATTAATGTTTGGAGCTGATATAATTGAGTCGTGAGGGTTGTAATCCCAGCAGTGGATAAATCCATTCTAATGGATTTATCTGGGTGGTGGCCTGGGACAGTGGGGTGTAGCTGGAGGTGAGTCCCTGGGGATGTGGTCTTGGTGGTTCCTCCTCCACCTGCTCTCTCTCTCTCTCTCTCTCTCTCTCTCGCTTCCGGCCTCCATGATGTGAGGAGCACAGCCCATGTACTCTCCCTCTCTCTGCCTCCCGCCGCCATGCCCTGAGTCTGCGGTCCCCGGCCTCACACGGGCTGAGCCTGAAACCATAAGAAAATAAATCTTCTTTCGTCTAAGTTACGTGGCCAGGTCTTAAGATTATGGCTCTGAGAAGGCTGACCGGAACACACCCCCAGTCCTTTTTAATTTTGTTGGTTTTGAAACAGGCTTTCACTAGGTTGCTGAGAATCTTGCTAAGTTGTTGAGGCTGGTCTCTCCTCCTGTCTCAGCCTCCCAAGTACTGGGATCACGGGTGTGCGCCAGAACACCCAGTTGCTTCTTTCTATTTATGTTGGAGGGAGAGATGTTTTATTAAACGGATGGTTTCCAAACACTGATGCACATCAGAGTCACCTGGAGAGAGATTGTTGGGCTCCACTCGCAGTTTAGGACTTGGTAGATGTTGGGCAGGGATTGAGAATTTGTATTTCTAACAAATTCTGATGTTATTGGTTTAAGGCCACAACTTTGAGAACACACACACACACACACACACACTTCTTTTTGTTCACTGTAAGAGTTGGTATATATTGTCCCTTCTTATCAGACGACCAATTCCCTTAGGTCTCATACTTCTTCATATCCTTAGTCCGGCAATGCACCTGACCACGCAGACAGTCCATGAATGTCTCTGAATGTTTATGTCCCCCAACGCTCACAACTTGAAATCGAATCCCGGATGTGAAGGTATTTGGAAGTGAGCCTCTGAGAGGTAATTAGGTCATGAGGATGGGGCCCTTTAATGAATAGAGACAAGTGAGTGGCTTTAGAAGAAAAGGTCAGAGAGCTAGCTCACCCTCTTTTTGCCATGTGATGATACAAAGAGAAATTGGGAGTCTGCAATGTAGAGAAAGGGCCTTAGCAGACACCAGATCTGCTGGCATCTTGGTTTCAGACTACGAGAAACAAATGTTTGTTATATAAGACAGTCAGTCTGTGGTATGTGATTATAGCACCCAAGCTGACTAGGACACCTGTGTAGTTCTGCCCAGCTTCCAGTCCCTTACAGGACTCATCTCCTTTCAGAAAAAAAAAATTCTATCACACAAAGCTCTCTCTAAGAGGCAGAATTCTTCATAACCCTGGCAAATTTCATTGAGATATGAGCAGTTGGACAGTATTTCCAATGAACTACACACAGTCCACTCTCTGTTTTTTTTTAATGCGCCTGGAAGACTAAGCTAATTATCTTTTGGTTGCTGGCAATGTCCCTAGACGAGATCCGTCAAGTGTAATGTCACAAGACATTTGGCCACAGACAGAAGATCAAATTATGTAAGGAGAGTAAACATTTTCCCCCACCAGGGCGAAGAGAGGGTGTGAGGAAAAGAAATCCTGTCAGTAGTTTAAAATGCTCTTTTTTCATGAGGACATTCAGGAACCACATGTGGGTTTAGACTAGTTAACATTCGGTTCGCAGAGATGTCGCGGCTCTGTACCCACCAGCTTCTCCCCGACCCCTCAAAGCTTGGCTTGGGCCCAGAACCATCTTCTAGCCCGATGTGACTCCCTAGCTTAGCTCCAAAAAGAATAGCCTCTCAAAGAGGGTTTTTACTCTTTCGTAATGTTTTTGGAATTTTTGTGTTAAGGTACCTAGAGGCCCACATACACCAGATTTCTTTACATGATGTTCTTCCTAGTTAATTGGCCTGAAAAATATAGCTGGTTGTTAGAATAGGAATATTCTATTGCAGTCCATTCAGGGTTCTATGACAAACTACCACAGACTGGGTTGCTTATGAACAAAAATTTATTCCATACAGTTCTGGAAGGGACTCCAATAAGGGCATGAGTCCAATAAGTGTCTTCTGACCCTAGTTACCTGCCAAAGGCCCCACTTCCTGATACTGTCCCGTTGTAGGCAGGGTTTCAACATATGAATTTGGTGGGGAGGGACACAAACATTCAGTCCATAAAAATATTCTATAAAAATTACAAAGCACAATTACAATTTCTTTTTTATTCTAAGTTGGATGCAAGGTATCGTGATTCATCTTTTAAAGTAAGGCCGCATGGTTAGAAGACACTCACTTTACAGCAAGATAGCTAGGTGGGAGAGGCTGGATGGCGGCGTCTGCTTTCATGTCAACAGGATCTCTGTATTTTGCAAGCATTTCATGCTGGTGCAAAGGTGGCAAACACAGTCGCCAGACGGCACCCACCTGACTTTGCCCGGAGGAGCCCAAATGCGTCTTTTTTATTTTTGATACTGGGGACCGAACTCAGCAGCATTCTACCTCTGAGCTACACCCCCCAGCCCTTTTTATTGTTTTGTTTTGAAACAGGGTCTCACCAGGGTGCTGAGAGTCTCGCTAAATTGCTGACACTGGTCTTGAACCTGTGATCCTCCATCTTGCTTTCCCTAGTACTGGGATTACAGGTATGGTCACCATGCCCAGCATCAAATGTGCCTTTTTGTTTGTTTGTGGTGCTGGGGATTGAACCCATGGTCATTCTACCTCCGAGCTACACCCCCAGCCCTATTTTATTTTTATTTGGAAACAGGGTCTCTCTAAATTGATGAGAGTGCTAAATTGCTGAGGCTGTCCTCGAACCTGTGATTCTCCTCTCTCAGCCTTCTTTATTGTCACATCACATGGTAGCTGGTGAGGACCTCATCATCCTCCTTTGTAGGGGTGGGGGGTTTGGCAGCTTACTGTGACCTGGGATTTTGCAAATGGGGTGCCTGTCCTCTTGGGGCAAGTTGGATAAGGCATGAAGTAAGTCTAGAGACAGGAATGTGCGACTTGAGCTGGGTGGTTGTTTAGAATATGTGTCAGGGTAGGCCAAAGCTTCTCTGACAAACTGCAACATTTTAGTGGGTTAACATGGTCGAGTTCTCTTCTGTCCACACAAGAGTCCAATGCAGATGTCTATGGTCAGGGCGGCCACCCTTCCTCACTCTCTTCCAAGCAGGAACTCAGGATCCCTCCACCTTTAGGCACTGCCAACCCCTAGGTCCACCATTTAGGCCTGGCAGATAGGAAAGAGGGGGGACAGAGGACTGCCCTGGAATTCTTGTGGATGGGACAGGAATCTATGCATATCATGTTCCCTGACCTTTTCGCTGGCCAGAACTCGCTGGTTCATGATGTGGCTTCATCTCATGGCAAAAGAGACACAGTCTGACTGTGTGCTCAGGAAGCAGAGGCAAGCGTGGATTCCGGATGATTGGTATGCACCCAGGTGAGAGTGATGGATGGCACTCCCTACCTGTTGGCAAATCCACCCTTGGCTACCCTCTGGTTGCTGGGTGCTCACAAGTCTCCTTGACACGGTCCTTGGCAGAGCTGGGATGCGTCCCCCGTCCTCACTGTCTCTCTGTGGCCATTCCTTCACTCTTCCTATCCGCTCAAGGGCATCTTTTTCATCTAGCAGGTATCTGGGTGAGGTTCAGCCCTGTTCGTGCTAATATCTTGTCTCTGTCTAATGTCCTCTCTAGCCCCCTATAGTATCTCTGCTTTCTTCTTTTTTTTTTTTTTTTGCAGTACTGGGGATTGAACCCAGGGGCATTCTACACCTGAGCTACACCCCCAGCCCTATTTTTTATTCTTTATTTTGAAACAGGGTCTCACTAAGTTGCAGAGGGCCTCACTAAGTAGCTGAGGCTGGCCGCGAACCTGCGATCCTCCGGTCCCAGCCTCCCAAGTACTGGGATGACAGGCGTGCGCCACCGCACCCAGCTGCTTTCTTCTTACTAGATCTCTCCCTAGAGGTAAGTAGAATGGCCTGGCTATGTAAGTGGGAGCAGGCGAAGAAGGACGTGAAGGATTAGGAGAAAATGATATTCGTTGGTATTTCAAAAACAGAGTCCCGCAACAAGTCTAAGCCAGATGACGGTACGGCCTATGTCTGCATGGTCACTGTACTGTCCCCAGAATCTAGCAGATGGGCTCTGTAAATAGTCACTGAGTAGATAAGCACATGGGTAAGTATGTGAATGTGTTGAGAAGCAGCACTTTCGGCAGACCCTCCCGCAGCATCTCAGCCCTTCCGCACATTTACGGGCCTTGCTTCTCACACGGGCCGAGCGGTGCTCTTGGTGGCCATGGGAAGAGGCTGGGAAGAGCCGTGGCTATGGTGCCGTTGACTCTGCAGTTTTGACATGTTCTCTTACGTATTTATACACATGCACTTGGAGAGAGAAGTAATCCAAGAAGACAGGACAGGGAACATTAACAAAGGGGAAAGAAATACCTACACCCCCATCCCCGTCCCCAACACGCACCTCCCAGCGCCTGGCATAGGAGAGTCCTCTACGTGCTGCCTGAAGGGGAGAAAGAACACGGGCCGTCTTCCCCCTCCAGGGACTGAAATGAGCAATTCACGGACATGCGTTGAATCCGAACATTCTTCTTTTGAAAATTGATTAAAGAGAGTGCCACTGAATCCTGATTATAATGTCACTCTTGTCCTTTAGCCTTAGACTAGGTTTATCTCTCTAGCCGGCCTCTCTGACTCTCAAAGGCTGTGTGAGGAGTGCTGGTGGAGGATTCAGTCTCGTGGACAGGGAGGCTGACACGGGAGGCTCCGAGAAGGAAGGCCATGTGGCTTCAGATGGATTCTTTACCACTGGTGCCTCTGCTCAGTTTTTTAGGGGAGGCAGAATTCAGTGAAAAATGATTTTTTTTAATGTCACCTCTCAACAATTTTTGTTGCAGATGTTATAGACTGGCCTTCCTCACTCTCCTAACAGCTCTCCTTCTTTCTGGCCCAAGTCTGTCATACAGGTTGAAAAACAAAAATACTCATGTTGCCCAGACTCTCTTGCAGCTCAAATTGTGTCACTTGACACAATTGTGGATTCAAAGGAATAAGTTACCCATTCCCATATTTTTCCTGTGTGCGTGAGTGTGTGTGTGTGTGTGTGTGTGTGTGTGCGCGCGCGCGCACCTTGAATGGATAAGATGGCAGCAGCTATGGCTGCCATTTTGTGACCACGAGGGAGAGGCCAAGAGACCCATAGATAAGTTGGCCCTGGCCTAACCGAAGCGCTGCACCCATGCTCGCAGACTCCCTCCTCAGACTGTCTGTAATGTGGAGAAACATAAATCCCTGTATGGTCAAGACAGTGAAATGAAGCATTCTGGGACTTGCAGCTGAAACTATTTCTTACCGACGGCTCTTCTTTTTAGTTTTTTTCTTCCAGATGAAAGTAAATGAACCAAATGACATAACCAAATTATGTCATTTGCAGGAAAATGAATGAAACTAGAGACCATTATGCTAAGTGAAATCTGCCAGTCTCAGAAAGTCAAGGGCCACATGTTCTCTCTCCTACGTGGAAGCTAGAGAGAAAATAGGAAAGAAAGGGACTTCAAGACGATGAGGAGAGAGAGCCGTAGAATAGTGGGAGGGGATTGAGAGAGGGAGGAGGGGAGAGGGAAAAGGAGGGTTGAGGAAGAAGACAGACCAAATGATATTAAGTTCATATATGAAGGTTTCACTAATAATCTCACTAGCATGTATGGGGAGGAAGAGGGGGGAGCGGGGTGGGGTGAGAGGGAAGCCCATCAAGAGATGTTGAGTGTATATGAACGTATCACTTTGAATCTCACTATGATGGGTAATTGATATTGCACCAATAAGATTCTAAAAATAATAAATGAACCAGGGATATGTAACAAATATTTTTAGAACTCCACAGCATACTAAAATAAGATTCTAAAAGATGGACTTGCAGGATAGGGAAAACAATTTTGAAAAAGAACAGAGTTGGAAGACTCACGTCACCCGATTTCAGGACTTCTTCTAAAACCAAGTATTTGTAAAGTCTCTGTAAGTCGAGGCAGCATGATTGGCAAGAGGGCAGATGCACAGATGAATGGAACACAATGCAGAGCCCGGAGGAGATGGAGCAGCGAAACCATCATTGCTGCGGAGCATTTCTGTAGAGAAGAAATCTCCAACAACCCGAGTCAACTCTTCACGTACAACGTACAACGCCAAGGCAGCGCCCTAGCCCAAGATAAATTTAAGTCCTAATGTATGTGATTACAAGTAAATTCTACATTGGTCATTCCTTGACTAGACTGCATTTCTTTTTTTTTCCTTTGGCAGTACTAGAGATTGAACCCAGAGGCATTCTACCTCCGAGCTACACCCCCAGCCCTATTTTATTTTTTAATTTTTATTTATTTATTTTTAGAGGTACTGGGGATTGAACCCAGGGGCATTCTACCTCTGAGCTATACCCCAGCCCTATTTTATTTTTTATTTTTATTTATTTATTCTTAGAGGTACTAGGTTATTGAACCCAGGGGCATTCTACCTCCGAGCTACACCCCCAGCCCTATTTTTATTCTTTATTTTGAAACAGGGTCTCACTAAGTTGTGGAGGGCCTCACTAAGTAGCTGAGGCTGGCTGCGAACCTGCGATCCTCCTGTCTTGGCCTCCTAAGTACTGGGATGACAAGTGTGCGCCACCACGCCTGGCTGACTGGGCTACATTTCTAATTTCAGGTCATCTTGCTATTTCCCTTTGATCTCCCTGGAGATTCTAGAAAATTCCTTTGCCTCTCCTGCGAGCCAGTCCTGGTAGTGTCTGTTCTCGGCACCACCTCTACTCTGGAGCAGGCTCATTCCAGGGCTCCCACTGCCCCTCTCCTGCTTGCACTGATTTGTCTCCTCCCAGATACCTCATCCCTCTCCCTCCCTCACGTGTCTTTGGCTGTAGTCTCCTTTCTGATTCCTTTTTCTCAACTGTGAATCAGATTGTATTTTAACTCTTGCTTAAAACCTCCCCCAGAACCCCCTTCTCACAGGGTCTGCTTCTTCACAGAGTAAAGGCCGGGGGACTTGGCCTTTAATGGTCATCCATCCAGTCCCCACACCTTGGCATGCCCAAGGACACTGACGTCTCCAACCAAATGTCATCTTTTCAAGCAGTTCTTCCTGGTGCTCTTCCCAGACCCCCACATCATTTTACCCATCGCTTCAAAACTTTGTCAGCCTTGCAGGGCGTGGTGGCTCATACCTGTAACACTCTGGAGGCTGAGACAAGAGGATTGCAGATTTGAGGCCAGCCTCAGCAACTTAGTGAGGCCTTATTTAAAAATAAAATAAAATAAAATAAAATAAAATAAAATAAAATAAAATAAAAAGGGGTGAGGGTGTAGCTTGGAGATAGGATGCCCTGAATATCAAAAAGAGACAAGTTTATCAGTCTTTAATGTCTCATCCATTATTTGTCTACTTTTTAATTTCCTATCTCCATTGGTCTAAAGCTTTGTGAGAGCAAAGATCTTATCTGCTCTAAGAGGACATTTGTCTTTGATCTATAAGAAAATGAATTTAATGGCTAGGACAGGGGGATAGGTTGCTGAGAGACCAAAGAAGATACCTAGAGATGGAACATGAGACATAAGGTTTATTGACAAATGTTTACTAGAACATCTGATGGCGATGGGCTGGACTCACAGCACCTCTACTTCCCATGAGACCTCTGGTACTTCACCAAGAAGGAGCACCTCATCCCTCACGATGCTCTGTCCAGTGGTGGGAAAGATCCAGAAGTAGGGTGTCTCTGATTTTCCAGAACAGTCCAGATTGTTCCATGAAGTTACTAACAGCATTCCCTTTCGTTCTTAAAGGTGTGCCAGGTGAATGATGAGTTACATGGTCCCCCACCCACAAGGCAGAGGAGCCTGTGCATGAGTAGAGACCTGGCAAGGTGAGAGGTTGGTACCATTCAAGGGATGGCGAGGAGTCCACTGTGGCGGCATGGTGGGTGCACTGGTGGTGGAGGGGCGGGCAGGTGGTGAAGTCAAAGACTCCATTGGGCTAAATTATGAAAGGTCTTCCATGTGCTACCAAGTAGAAGTAGGACTAGGCTTGATCAAGTGTCCTCCTTGCATGCTTATGAAAGAACTATTCATTGTTACCTGACAAGATCGACTTAGAGGAGGAAAGGTTTATTGTGGCTCCTGGTTTCAGAGGTTTGGTCCATGGTCAGATAGCACCAATGTAGATGCACCATGGTGAAAAGGGCCGGGTAGAGGAAAGCTGCTCAGCTCATGGCAGTGAGGAAAGAGAGAGAGAGAGAGAGAGAGAGAGAGAGAGAGAGACAGAGAGAGGTGGGGGACAGGGACAGACATAGTCCCCAAGGCCACACCCCCAGTGACCTACTTCCTTCAGCCACGCCCCACCTGTCTTTCGTTCTCGCCACTTCCCAGTAAATCCATTCAAATTATTAATCCATCAAATGGATTAGTCCACTGACAAGCTCAAGCCCTCCGAATCCTTCTCCCTCTGAACATTGCTGCATTGTCTAACATGTGAATTTTGGGGAGAACATTCCAGGTACAAGCTAAAACATGGATTAATCAAATCTAATGGCTTTACCTTTGTCATGCAGACTTCCAAGATCTGTTGTTTTGGGCCTAAACTTTGGCTTTTGGCATCCAAAGCTGGGCTTTTTAAGACAAGGATACCCTTTTTGTTGGCATGTTGTTGCTGTGGTTTGCATCCACACTGTCCCCTCTTGTGCAGAAGGCTTGGTCTCCAGTGCAGCAGTGCTCAGAGGTGGGGTTTGGGGAAGTGATTGGATCATGAGGATTCTAACGTCATCAGTGGACTAATCCACCAAGGGATTGATAGCTGAATGGGCTATTGGGAAGTGGTGGAAATTATAGATGGTGGGACCTTGTTGAAGGGAGTGGGTCCTTTGGTGCATGTCTTTGGGGACTGTATCTTGTCCCTGGCCCCTTCTGCTTTAATGGTCTCTTATGAATGCACGTGAAGTGAACTCATGGATTGCTAGCAGGATATGCTTTCTGTATTAATTTTAAGTTATTTAATCATCATAGATGGATCACCATTTTACATACTCTCTCTCTGTCTCTCTCTCCCTGTTTCTCTGTCTCTGTCTCTCTCTCTCCCCCCAGGAGTCTGTGTCTACAAATGTTAAGGATAGAGTTATATGCTCAACTCTGAATTAAGGTCAGTCTTTGTGTTTGGTTTTAATTGGTACACTAAAATCACAGAATCTTGGAGTTGTAATAGATTTTCAATTGAAGGGCCCCAATTTATAGTTTGGGATGCAGGCAAGGCACCACTCAGACAGGACCCAAAGTTGAACATGTGAACATTCACATTCACATGAACAGGAAATAATGTCCTTCTCCAGAAGCCCCCTCCCCTGATGTGACCTGGGCTAGTCCTGATCACTTTTGTTTTTCCTAGAGTCTCAATTCCGATGTACTCCTTCAAGACCAGGAGACTCTACTCATCTACAAATGGATGGTGCTGCAGAAGGAGCTACTAGTACAGACTCTACTCATCTATAAACGGATGGTGCCACAGAAGGAGCTATTAGTACAGACTCTACTCATCTACAAACAGATGGTGCCACAGAAGGAGCTACTAGTACAGACTCTGGCTTGGGCTACTGCTCTTTTGGAAGGGGCTGGAGAGCAGATCCCCACCCTTTAGAGGTAAGTTCAGCCAGTGGTGGGCTCTGGGCAAACCTGGCCTGTCCTCCCGTCATTATAGCTTTTCATATTCCTTCTGGAGCCCCCTTCTCCAGAACTTGGATCTGCTTTTCTGATTCCCAGGTGAGTCTAATCCCAGTGTGCACTATCCTTCAACCCCCAAAGCTCATTCCCTTTTGAACTCCTAGGTCTGTGCAGAGGTCGGCATGATGTCCCTATCTTTGCTTGTTGGTGATGAGCTTATCTGAGGTGTCTTGTGGTCCTTTCTTGACTCCAGTCCTTTTTCAGATCGAATCCCAGTCCACTCTGATCAGGTTTAATTTTCAAGGCAAAGTGTGGTCTCTTCCACTCGGAGTGTCTTGGGCTCCACATGTAAATTTGACTCTTCAAATTTGGCTGGGCTCCATGTATCAATATTTTCTCTCTTTTCCCCACAAAGATAACAAATTCCATTCTATCAAGCCATCCTACTGTAGATCATTTAAGTCGACTCCCCTCATTAAAAAAAAAAAAAAGGAATTTGAGGCACAGAAAAGTTGCTTCCACAGGGTGACACACTGATCTCAAAAGACCAGAGAGAAGAATTCTTGCCTGGGCACTTTTATTATTTACCTCATAATGATTTCCAGAGTCCACCTCAACACTACTCATTAAATCAGCCACTCTTTTATAAAAACCATATCATTGTTGCCCTTCACTAGAAAGGATAATGCAGAGGCAGTGTGGAGCACATGGATGACCGTAGAACCTGCTTTCCTGCCTCTCTGTGACCCAGTGAACCTAGAAACTACTTACGCTGCAGTCCACAGTTTGATGCGTGTTTCCATGGACTCTCCGTTGGATTAAATCTTTTCTAGGTGTTTCTGATTCTGTTTCACTTTTTTAAATGCTCTTATTGGCGCATTGTAATTACACATCATAGTGAGGCTCAGAGTGATACAGACATACATGCACACGGCACTTGTGTCATTCCCTCTATATCCCCCCTCCCTGCCTCTCCATATATGTTACTGAGATGGGTAGCGATACCTTCATAGATGGACACAGCACTATTGGAATTGTTTTCTTCATCAGGTTTCCTTTTTTTCTATCCCCACCTCACTCCCCCAATCTCCTTCCACTATTTTACTGTTCTCTCTCTTCATTTATCCGAAGTCCCTTTTGTCTCCTATTTTCTCTCTAACCTCCTCATATGAGAGAAAACATAGAACCCTTGACTTTCTGATCTCAGCATAATATTCTCTAGGACCATCCATTTTCCTGCAAATGTCATAATTTTGTTCTTCTTTATGGTGAGTAAAATTAAATTGTGTGTTTATACAACATTTTTTTTCTTTTTTTTTTTGCAGTACTGGGGATTGAACCCAGGGGCTTCTACCTCCGAGCTACACCCCCAGCCCTATTTCTTATTCTTTATTTTGAAACAGGATCTCACTAAGCTGTGGAGGGCCTCACTAAGTAGCTGAGGCTGGCCATGAACCCGGATCCTCTGGTCTCAGCTTCCCAAGTACTGGGATTACAAGCGTGCGCCACCACCCGGCTTAAACATTTTCTTTATCCATTCATCTGTTGATGGACACCTAGGTTGGTTCCATAATTTGGCTATTGTGAATCGTGCTTCTGTGAACATGGATATGCATGTATCACTAGAGTAGTCTGACTTTAATTCTTTTGGGAATATACCAAGGAATGGTCTATCTGGATCATATGGTAGTTCCATTCCTTGTCTTTTGAGGAACCTCAAAACAGATCTCCGTAGTGGTTGTACTAATTTGCAATCCCACCAACAGTGTATAAGAGTTCCTATTTCCCCATATCCTCGCCAGCATTTATTATTGTTTGTATTCTTTTTTAGTGTGTGTGGTACTGGGAATTGAACCCAGAGGAATTCTACCTCTGAGTTACACCCCCAGCCCTATTTTATTTTTTAAATTTTGAAACAGGGTCTCACTAACTTGCAGAGGGCCTTGCTAAGTTGCTGAGGCTGGCCATGAACCTGTGATCGTCCTATCTCAGCCTCCCAAGTACTGGGATTACAAGCATGCACCACCACGCCTGAGTTTGTTTGTATTCTTGGTGATGGCCATGCTAACTGGAGTTCAATGGCATCTCAACGTAGTTTTGATTTGCATCTCCCTGACTGCTCATGATGTTGAACATTTTTTTTCATATACTTATTGGCCATTTGCATTTCTTCTTTTGAGATTCTATTTCATTTTAAACATTTGTCACTTGGTCAACCACCGCATTTTTCTCTGACCTGGCCAACTACGAGAAGTGTGAGACAACCTCCTTCTAGAGTCTTGAATGGAAAGTGAACAGAAACCCATATGTCAGTGCTGGGCACACCTGTCTTAGCTCCTGCCTCTCCCACCTGCCTCCCATCCACCTCCCATGACGCCCGGGACCAGCAGGGAACATTTTTGGGTGCTCCATCCCCCAGTTCCATATGCTCTTCCTCTTCTCACTGGGCATCAAGTAATATTCTGCAATCTCACCTTCCAGACCTACTTCTTCATATGTGAATGGAGAATGACAGGAATTTAGAAAACTCCTTTCTTTTTCAAAATAAGCCAGATTTTTCAATCCAATCTCTGTGTCTGCGTGTGCTCACAGAGTCTACTTTGGCTGCCAGAATCTGAATATTAGCCATATTTTTTTATGTGTCTGCAGTAATGCTCCTAATTGTCCACCCCTCTCCCCATTAATGCCCTATACTGGCTAAGGGGATGCTTCATGTGAAAATACAAAGAAATGCACATTTATGTGATTTTTAACCTAGGGTCCTGGCTATACTTACAGTACTTACTCTCAGTGGGCTTGGGTAATGGGCTGAGTATTTTCTACACACCAGCTTGATTGATTTTCCCAAGAACTCATCTTACAGATGAGGAATCTGGGATGTAAGGCAATTGAAGAAACTGCTCCCGAAATCATTCCTAGTTAGATAGATTTGAGCTCAGGGAGGCTAATGCCACCGCCCCTGCTCTAACCCTCGCACTTTCTGCGCCTCTCTGTAAGATCCTCCACATGGAAGGTCCCCTTCATAAAGCTCTAAAATGCTTTGGCGCTGCCTATCTGAAGTCTATTCGCTGCTCTAAGGAGTATACAATAACTACAAACTGCAGGCATACAACTTAAAAGAAGGGCCAGGAAAAAAGGCGACACAAAGAATCATTGTAAGCCAGGCATGATGGAACACACCTGTAATCCCAGGATTGGGAAGACTGAGACAGGAGGATCGCAGGTTCACAGCCAGCCTCAGCAACTTAGTGAGGCCCTCAGCAACTTAGTGAGACCATGTTTCAAAAAAGTAAAATAAAATAGGGCTGAGGATGTAGCTCAGAAATAGAACATCCCTGGGTTCCATCCCCAGACACACACACACACACACACACACACACACACGTAATTGTAATGCTGAGAAAAAACATGCAGAAGAATAATAGGAAAATCTCTATACACAGGGCTTTTTCTAACCCAGGAAAGTGACAGTGATATTTTATTATAAAGCACAATGTGGCAAAAATGGGCCGTGTGTGTGTGTGTGTGTGTGTGTGTGTGTGTGTGTGTGTGTGTTTTACTGAGGATTAAACCCCAGGGCATTCTACCTTTGAGCTACACCCCTAGCCCTTTTTACTTTTTATTTTATTTTATTTTATTTTTATGTTTTTATTGGTGCATTGTAGTTTCACATCACAATGAGTATCAGTTTGGTGTTAACATACATGCACACAGCTCTTGGTGTC
>PVJS01027764.1:0-26013 GCA_004027185.1 Glis glis
GAAGGAAGGAAGGAAGGAAGGAAGGAAGGAAGGAAGTTGCCATACTGGTTTAGAAATGATGGAAACTGCTGCCTGTAGCTGGCCAACCGCTTTCCCCACAGTTCTGCGGAGGCCAGAGACTGGTTCATATTCGGGGTCAGTTCCACAGGCTGAAGTCCAGATGGAGGCAAGCAGCCCGGAGGCCCAGCTCCGAGAGGAGGCGGCTGGAGCTGTGCAGCCTGGGACAGATGCGGGCGCTGGAGGGCAGGTGTGGAGTGGAGCCTCCTCTCCCCACGTAGTTAGGCCTTCGAGTACATTCCAGCATTTCCAGCTTCAGGAAACAAGTGTGCAGCTGGCAGAGCGCAGGAGGGCAGAGACCTCACAGGCCCAGGTGGCAGGGCTCCCCTGGAGACCCCTGAGCTAGGGGAGTGGGCGCACATTCAATTCTCGAATCCCACTTGCTGTTAGTAGATTTCAGTTCAGTTTGGAAGAAAATAACTTTCACCTGCATATTTTTATATTAATAATAATGCCAAAATACCTCTCATGTGTTTCCATAATAAAATATGCTGGGTCCTAGATTTGGGACCCTACTGAGGGTTAATGGATTGGAAACTGCGTAAAAGACCACATTGCTGTGTCATAGTCTGAGGAGAGGGCCCGACATTCACCACCTTTGTTTTCCCCTTTAGTTTTTAGGTTTGTGAGAGGTGTAGCACTCGACGGGCCCGTCGTTTCTCTCTCGTCTCCCACACGCTCCCATTACATATTTGCTCTAATTTGAAGCAATGGCACCCGTTGTAAAATAGCATTTGACAGTTGTGCCTGACTTGAAGCACAAAGTATGCTCAGTGCCAAGGCCCTCTTTCTTTGGAGGACTTTTTAGTATTATGGTTATATAACGGATCCCAATGGCTCCAATAAGAATACCCGGATGAAGGGGGGGCTGTTGTTATTTTTGTTTGTTTGTTTTGTGGTGCTGGGGATCGACCCCAGGTGCGTTCTACCTCTGAGTTATACCCCTGAGCCCTTTTTATTTTGTATTTTGAAACATGGTATCACTAAGTTGCAGAGGGCCTCACAAGGTTGCTGAGGCTGGCCTCAAACCTGCAATCCTCCTGCCTCAGCCACCACACCTGGCTTGTTTGTTTTTAGTTGCCATGTTTTTGTGAAGTTCTGAGTTTTGGGGGGTGTGGGAATTAAAGAAATCATCTCATTTATACTGTATGAGATTTAAAACTAGATTCTGGTCATTTATCCAAAATAAAGTTCAATGAGGTGATATTTTTGTATGAGAAAAGAGCAGGATGAGAAGGGCAAATTCCACGAGCGCAGTAGTACCCAGCTCGTCTTAAATTCTGCATTTTCCTTCTTATAACGTGTTTGCTTCATTTTGCTCTGAAAAACTGTGTTCTGTTGCCTTACCTACAATGACAAACATTAATCAAACGTACCGTTATCATTAGGCACTGATTAGACGCCCACGTCCTAACGCAGTAAGCCTGCTCACTTTGGAACATGTGTCTTCCATCATAAACACAGACGAGATGGGTAGACTCAAGAAAGTATCTGATCCTAGAGTCTTTTTCTCTACATGTTCTATACAAGAAAGGCCCTTTCCATGAAACACATTCAAAAATCAAATAAACATCGTCTTTGGAAAGAGCATCCTTAGATACAAGCTGGCAGACATAGAAGAGTTGGCAGAAGGGAGTTGGCACTCTTATTAAGGGTAATAATTTTGATTTTGCATAGTTTTTTTGGAGATTTGCTGCTAAAATAAAAAAAAACTGAAAGATTGCAGCTGGGCTAATTTCTTTAGTAGAAATTTTTTTAAGAACGGACTGAAATTGTGAAACATGGGCTATCATATTTCTTTTCTATAAGTCGAGGTGTCTTAATTCTCGATCTCTTTTATTCATTTAAGAAGACCACTCTTTAGCCAGGTACAGTGGCACATGCCTGTCCATAAATCTAGTCCTTGGGAGGCTAAGACAGGAGGATTCCAAGTTTGAGGCCAGCTTCAGCAATTTAGCGAGAACCTCCGCAACTTAGCAAGACCCTGTTTCAAAATAAAAAATAAAAAAGGGCTGGAGGTGTAGCTCGGAGGTAGAATGTCCAGCATTCTACCCAGTATGAAGGAAGGAAGGAAGGAAGGAAGGAAGGAAGGAAGGAAGAAAGGAAGTCCGTCCTTCTCTTCCTAATATTTTTTTCCTACAGCTGCAAAGTGTCAGTGGTGTAAGAACTGATAGAGTAGAATATACAACAGGACATTTTGTAAAAAAACAGTGGTCACCATATAATAGAAAACTTCCCTGTGCTTTTCTGCCATTTAATCTTCAAGGAAGAGTGACTAATGATAATATTTATTTGTTTATTTTGGTATTTATGATTGAACCCAGGAGCATTCTACATCTGAGGTACAACCCCAACCCTTTTCTTTTTTTTTAATTTTGAAACAGGGTCTCCCTAAATTGCTGAGGGTCTCACTAAACTGCTGAGGCTGGCCTCAAACCTGCAATCCTCCTGTATCAGCCTCCCAAGTACCAGGATTATAGACATGCCCTACCATACCCAGCTACAATATCTCTTTTTAACCGAGAATGATTAGGTCTGTGGATTGGCCAAGTGATAATTAAGGAGATTTCCAACATAGTTCTGTAATATTAGGGTACTATAAAATTAGGCATATGTGAATTAAAATATTTTGACCTGAGGAGTTAAGCCACTTAGCGTTCAATTGTTTTTCTTTTAAGCATTCATAGCACAAAAGCAAAAAAAAAATTATGATTTTCTGAGAATATTGTTACATAAAATATTTTTCTTTCACAATATGTACCCTATCTTCCCAATGCTGATCATTTATTAGTTACCTCGCACTCTTTTTGTCTCATCGACCCCCTTGCCACCTACAGTATATGTCTTATAAAAATAACTGGAGGAGCCGGGCGTGGTGGAGCACGCTTGTAATCCCAGTACTTTGGGAGGCGGAGACTGGAGGATCCGGGTGCCAGCCTCAGCTCTCTCGCTGTCTCTCTCTTTCTCTTTCTCTCTCTCTCCTCTTAGTGAGGCCCTCCGCAACTTCGTGAGACCCGGTTTCAAAATAAAGTATAAAAAATAGGGCCGGGGGAGTAGCACGGAGGTAGAACGTCCCTGCGTTCAATCCCCGGTACTGGAAAAAAAAAATAAATAACTGGAGGAAGAATGGTACACACTTTTTCTTCAAAGAAATCAGTTGTTTCATTTGATACCATTCATCTTCATTAGTTCTCTTCTTGTTGAAAAATGTTATCAATTATAATGATTATTAGCTCCATAAAGTTGGGCAGGAAGGAGAAACAAGAAAACTCCTTTACATAATATTACCATTAGCTATTCCAATTAAAGTGTTTGATAGTGTACGATGAGTCAAAGTTTTAAGGAAAGGCAGTTTGCTTGAATTTCAATTATGCCTACTTGTTCTAGATAATATTTGCATATAATTAAATACTGGCGGTTCTAAATCATCTTCCAGACATTACTGTGTTCTCTCTCAAACTTCATCAAACCATTATTTGTCTTTTAAACACCAGCAACACAAACACAAAGATGTTAGCTATTTAAAACTTTTGTTGTTTGTTGTTGTTGTTGTTGTTTTGTTGTTTTTTGTTGTTGTTTTTAGAAAGAGGTCATGTGTGGTGTTCTTTGTAACTTCCTGTATTTTCATTTTTTTTTAAAGCTACTTATACGGTCAGTGTTTTATTTAGCAAATTTTAATGAAGTGCCTGCCATGAGCCAAATGAAATGCTGGTTAATGGGGTTATGAGAAAAACGAGATAGACAAGTATTGCAAGTTTGCTGCAGAAAATAACAAGTTGAGATCAGTGACTTCTTTAAAAGGTAAAACTGAGTCAAGATGTAGGTTCTCCTGGTTTTTTTTTTTTTCGACTGCCGATTGAACTTGGGACAGTCTATTTCCCCAGCCCTTTTTTATTTTTTATTTTGAAATGGGGTCTCACTGTTGCTAAGGCTGTCCTCACACCTGCAATCCGACTGTCAGTCTCAGCAAGTACTGAGATTACAGGTGTGCACCACGTGCCCAGCTTTCCCTTTTTAAGATCTAATAGCTTCTTAGCATATTTAAGTACTGAAGAAATGATACTAATGGACAGGGCAGGGCTAAAGACAGGAAGGGGTGGGGTCTCAGAGGATTTGTGGTTGGATTCGCTCTCGGTTGTCGCTTCTTCATCTACACTCTGATCAAAGGCAGAAAGAAGCCATGAGGTTGGGCAGGTTTGCAGGATCAGGAAGTTTTTCCCAATAACTCACTTTATCAGTGAAGATATTTTGATTGGGATTAATGTCCAACCGTTTTTCTAAGAACCTGTTTCGTCTTAAAGACTATTGGTTGGCATGGATAAGGAAAAAGGCAAAGAGAATGTTCCAAACAGCTGTTGGGAGAATTTGAGGGATCTGACATGGCGAGCGTTCCACTGGCTCATGCAGTTGAGAGCCACACATTTATTCTAAGCATGAACGCTGGGGCCCGTCGGCACAGTGGGGTGATTTTCTTAGAAGCCCTCAACTGCTTTACTTATATTGTGTAAATAAATAAACTAAAAAAAATTATTTCCCCTTAATCTGAAGTAAAAAATGGAGTCAAATACACTTCGAGCCAAAATAACCAAGTATAGCTTTAGAAATGAACAGAGAGTGATAAATACTACCATTACCTCTATGTTTTACATTTTCTCTTCAGCATCTAACTATAATTTTTAAATGGAGTTTAAATGAGAAAACACTTCAAATGACCGCCTGCTGCCCTTCTTATTGGTGGTTCTCAAACTCACCAGTCAGCTGGAGGGCTTGTTGAAGCTCAGGCTACACAACAAAGGAAACACTGAACAGAGTGAAGAGACAATGGACAGGATGGGGGGAAATGTTTTCCAACTGTTCACCTGACACAGGGTTACTACCCAGAATACATAAGGAACTCAAGAAACTTAACAAGAAAAACACAAACTAAAACATGGCAATCTGGCTAAAAACATGGGCAAGTGACCTGAATAGACACTCCTCAAAAGAAGAAATGCAAATGGCCAACAAATACATTTAAAGATGATCATATTATTAGCCATCAGGGAAATGCAAATCAGACCACAATGGATTCCCTCTCGCCCCAGTTAGAATGGCTATTATCAAAACAAAAGCAAAATCCCCAATGCTGGCAAGGATGTGGAGAAAGAGGAACCATCATGCACACTGCTAGTGGAAACATCAACCAGTACAGTCACTATAGAAAAACTGTATGGAGGTGCCACAAAAAAAATAAAATATATCTACCATATGGTCCAGCCATCCCACTTCTGGTATATATCTAAAGAAAATAAAATCGGCATACCAAAGAGATGGCTACATGCCCATGTTTATTGTGACACTAATCACAATAGCAAAGACATGGAATCAGCCTAGGTACCTACCAGCAAATGAACGGATAAAGAGTATGTGGCAGATATACACGATAGAGTATTAGGCTGCCATAAAGAAGAATAAAGTCTGTCATTTGCAGCAAGATAGATGGAACGGGAGGACATTATGTTAAGTGAAATAAACCAGACACGGAAAGATGAGTACCACATATTTTCTCTTATATTTGGAAGCTGAAAAAATGTTGACCTGAAGGTAGAATATTGACTATTAGAGATTGGGAAGTGGGGGGGCTGGATTTGACTACTGCATGCTAATGCATGTATGGAAACATCACACTGAACCTTATTGTGCAAATAGTATGTGTTCAATACAGTTTTTTTTAAACCCTTAGGCTCCCAGAATTTCACATTAAGTATGTCTGGGGTGGGGCCCTAGACTTCGCATTTCTATCAAGTTCCCATGTGCTGCCGAGGCTTTTGGTCAGGGTACTGCATCTTGAGGATCATTGCTCTAAATAAAACTCTGCAATGCCAGGATAAACACCTGCCATGTTTCAAGTTGCAATGAGCACACCTGCTCAGAATCTACTTTTCACTCATTTCTGATTCTCTCAGTGCCTGCCATGGTGCCCAACACATAATTGGCTCCCAGTAACCATCTTGAGGAAGGAAGTTGAGCTAGTATTTATTAAATTCCCTTTATGAATGTCGCAGGCACATTCTCCCCACCAGTATAGACAGGTACCACATACACTCGGGTTGATAGAAATATTAACGAGTTGATACATCTTTGTGCCAAAAAAAAAACACCGGGTTGCAGATGTACATTAAACTCTTAAATTGGATAGCATTTACTTCAGAATATGATATTACTGTTGAAGAAGGACTTTTCTAAGTTATAGCTAATTCAAAGTATAAATCTTGAAAAAGTATCAAATGCCTAAAGGTATGGCATTTATATTTAGTATTAAATCTACATTTTAGTGAAAATCTTAAGTAACTTGTGCACAGCTACTGACCCAACCCAGACAAGAACCATGATCTCTTAATTCATTTAAAATCCACACTGACTTAAGTCTTGCCAGGTCTCTTGGTCAGTTTTACTCAGGTCCTCCAGAATATTCTGAATGGCCTTTGACCTGAGAATTGGTAGAATTTCCCATCGTGACCTAAAGCTGTTGTCTCAGTCGACATTCTCACTGCTGCAATCCAGAACACCTGACAACCACAATGTAGAGGAAGCAAATTTATTTGTTCACAGTTCTGGAGATTTCAGGGTTTTAGTCCATGTTAGGCTGGGTAAAAATCTGCAGAATTCAGGACGTGATGTCAGAAAGCGCGAGAAAGAGAGAGATCGCACACAGGCTCTGCTCTCACATTACAGAGGCTGGAAGTAAGAAAGCAGGCAAGGGGATTCAAGGACACAAGCACAGTCCCCAAACCCCAGTGCCTCCATCTCCTCTGGCCATACCCCACCTGCCTAGATTACCACCCAATATATCCATTACACTAGATTTATCCACTGATGAGATTACAACCCTCATGACTTAATTATATAAACTCTGAACATCAACACATGAAGGCACATTCTATATCTAAACCATAAAATCTATGGCTCAAATATATTTGATAGTGATTTTTTACTGGATACATTGTAATTTTACATCATATTGGGGTACAGAGTGTCAGAAAAATATATCCACACCACTCTTGTTGCCCTCTGCACCAGAACCCCCCTTTACCCTCACCTTCTCCCTGCAAGTCTTTGAGATTGTAATTGACAATTTTGTATAGGTTCATGGCATTATTTGTACTGTGCATTCTTTATGACTTTGTCTCACCCCCTCTCTTTCCTAATCACCCTCAGTCACTCCTCTGGAGTCTCTGCTCATCTATCTGATGTTGCCCTTATTCCCAAATATCTCTCTAACTTCCACATATAAGAGAGAACATGCATCTACTCATTCTTTGGGACTGGGTGTACTCAGTATAATATTCTCAAGTTCCATCCATTTTCCTACAAATGGCATAATTTTGTTCTTCTTTATGGCTGTGTAAAATTCCACTGTGTGTATATACCACTTTTGTGATCCATTTATCCATTGATGGATATCTAGGCTGATTCCATAGTTTGGCTATTGTAAATTATGCTGCTATGAACATGGCTATGCAAGCCTGATTATATTTTGATTTCATTTCTTTTGGAAAGATGCCCAGGGGCAGTACTACTGGGTCATAGGGTAGTTCTGTTCCCAATCTTCTGATAAATCTCCACACTGATTTCCAAAGCAGCTGTACCAGTTTGCAGTCCCACCAACAGTGTAATAGGGTTCCTATTTCCCCGCATCCTCGCCAGCATTTATTATTTGTGTTCTTGATGATTGCCACCCTAACTGGAGTGAGATGAAATCTCGGTGTAGTTTTAATTTGCATTTCACTGATTGCTAATGATGATGAACATTTTTTCATATATCTGTTGGCCATTTGTATTTCTTCTTTTGAAAAGTATCTATTCAGTCCAGTTGGCCATTTTTAATTTGGGTTTTTATTTTTAGTGTTCAGCTTTTTAAAAAGGTCTTTATATATTCTAGATATTAGACCTTTGTCAGATGGGTAGTTGGTTAAGATCTCCCATTCTGTAGGTGCTCTCTGTAGAGTCTTGATGGTTCCCTGTGCTGCACAGAAGCTTTTTAATTTAATGCTATCCCATTCAGTAATTCTTGTTTTAATTTCCTGAGCTCTTTGGGGTCTTATTGAGGAAGTTTCTACCTGAAACTATATGTTGGAGTGTTGGTCCTATGCACTCTTCTATCCGTTTCAAAGTTTCTGGTCTAATTTCTAGGTCTTTGAACCATCTTGAGTTGAGCCAGTTTTCCCAATAGCATTTGTTGAAAAGTCTGTCCTTTCTCCAATGTATGTCTTTGAGGCCTTTATCAAAGATCAACTGGTTATATATATGGGACTTTTTTTTCTGAGTCTTATTGGTCTATATGTCTGTTTTTGTGCCAATACCATGCTGTTTTTATTACTATCACTTTGTAGTACAGTTTGAAGTCTGCTATTGTTGATGCCTCCAGCATGGTTCTTATTGCTGAGAATTGCTTTGGCTATTCTGGGTGTTTTGTTTTTCCATATGAATTTTATAACTTATTTCTCTAGGATTGTGAAAAATGATGATGGTATTTTGATAGGGATTGTGTTGAATGTGTAGTTTTTGGTAGGACGGCCATTTTAATTATATTTATTCTGCCTATTCAAAAGCATGGAAGGTCTTTCCATCTTCTAAAATCTTCTTCAATTTCTTTCTTTAGTAATTTATAGTTTTTATTATAGAGATCTTTTACCTCCTTGTTTAAATTTATCCCTAAGATTTTATCTTTTTTGAGATTATTGTGAATGGAATTGTTTTCTGTATTTCTTTTTCAGTGGATTCGTAATCGGTGTAAAAGAATGCTAATGATTTTCATAGGTTGATTTTGTATCCTGCTACTTTGCTGAAACTACTTATCACCTCTAGAAGTCTTCTCGATGAGTTTATTGGATCTTCTGTGTAAAGGATCATATCATCCGCAAACAAAGATAGTTTCCGTTCTTCTTTCCCTATTTGTATTCCTTTGATTCCTTTCTCCTGTTTTATTGCTGAGACTAGAGTTTTGAGTACTATGTTGAATAGGAGTGGTGACAGTGGAGATCCTTGTCTTGTTCCTGATATTAAGGGAAATTCTGTCAGTTTTTCCCCAATTTATAATGATGTTGGCTTTGGGTTTGTTGTATATAGCCTTTATGATGTCAACGTAGGTTCCTTCTATTCCTAATTTCCTCAGCGTTTTTATCATGAAAGAATGTTGGATTTTATCAAATGCTTTTTCTGAATCTATTGATATAATCATGTGATTTTTATTCTTAGCTCTATTAATGTGGTGAATTACATTTATTTATTTGCAAATGTTGAACCAGTCTTACATCCCTGGGATGAAACCTACTTGGTCATGATGAACTATTTTCTTTATGTAGTTTTGGATGCAAGTTGCTAATATTTTGTTGAAAATTTTCGCATCTATGTTCATCAATGATAGTGGTCTGTAATTTTCTTTTCTCTTGGTATCTTTATTTGGTTTGGGGATTAAGGTGATGCTGGCTTCATAGAATGAATTTCATAATTTTCCTTCTTTTTCTATTTCATGGAATAATTTGAGGAGTATTGGAGTTAGTTCTTCTATGAAGGTCTTGTAGAATTCTGCTGGGAATCCATCTAGACCTGGACTCTTCTTTGATGGGAGATCCTTTATTGCTGTTTCAATTTCTGTGCTTCCTATTGGTTTGTTTAGGTTTTCTCTGTCCTCTTGGTCCCGTTTAGGTAAGTTGCAGGTGTCTAAGATCTTGTCAATTTCCTCTGGATTTCTCATTATTGGAGTATAAGTTCCCAAAATAGTTTCTAATAATGTTTTGAATTTCCATATTATCTGTGGTGATATCTCCATTTTCATCTCTTATCCTTGAAATTTGGGTCTGTTCTCTCTTTTTGTTAGGTTGGCTAAGGGTTTGTCAATCTTATTATTGCTTTCAAAAAACCAGCTTTTTAGCTTTTTGATTTCTTGATCTTCTGGATTTTTTTTTTAATTTTGTTTTCTATTCCATTAATTTCTGCTTGGATTTTGATTATTTCCTGCCTTCTTCTGGTGTTGGGGTTAGTTTATTCCTGCTTTTATTGGGCTTTGGGTGCATCATCAGATTATTTATTTTGAGTTTTTCTGTTTTTCTTATGTTGGCACTTAATGCTATAAATTTTCCTCTTAATACTGCCTTCAGGGTATTTCACAGATTTGGGTATGTTGTGTCTTTATTTTTATTTGTTTCTGGGAATTTTTTATTTTCTCCTTTTATTTTTTCTGTGATCCCGTCTTCATTTAATAATGTAGCGTTCAATATCAATGTATTTATGTAGTTTCTCTGGATCTTGTCGATCTCTACTTTCAGTCCATTATGATCTGAGAGGATGCAAGGAATTACACTGATTTTTTTTTAACTTGCTGGTGCTTGTTTTGTGGCCTAAAATATGGTCTGTTTTGGAGAAGCTTCCATGAGCAGCTGAGAAAAATGTGTATGCAGCTGTTGTCAGATGGAATGTTCTGAAAATGTCAGTTAGGTCCAATAGGTTTATAGTGTTCTTTAGGTCTGAGGTATTTTTACTAATCTTTTGTCTGGACAACCGATCTAATGGTGTAAGGGGTATATTGAAGTCTCCTAGGATTATTGTATTGGGGTCTATCTAGGTCTTCATGTCAAGAAGAGTTTGCTTTACATAGGTCAGTACATTAATATTAGGGGTATAAATATTTGATATGATTATGTCTTCATCCCTTAGCCATGATGGATGCTTTGAGAAGTTCCTAATCTCGTACTATCCTTAGCTCAAAAGCTCCTTCACATCTTTCTTACAGATAACTCCGAGACTTTCCAATTATTTGACTACTATGCCATGGTGCTAGAGAGATTAGTCAGATAATTTTTTTTTTAATGAAAAACTAAGAAGTGTGAATTAGAACTTTCTAGTGTGAAATAGTTTTATTTCCCTTATCAGGAAAATATTGTTTAAGTTTTGTTGAAGTGTATTTGCTGTTTGATCCTCCACTCGTTCCATTACTCAGCTTCAGATGTGTCATTTAAAACACAATCTGTTCACACCACTTAACATCAGAAATCCTGTTTTGACAGTTTTGTTCCAGAGGCTTCTGAAGTCCCACAGGGCCATTTATTTCTGTCCCTTGAGTGGCATCAGATGAACATGATTCTAATTTATCGTGAAAGGAGAAATGTTTTTAAGATAACATCTTTTAGGAAGATAGTTTTGTTTGAAGAGATATTTGGTCTCTTAGTTCTTGAAGTCTTCATCTTGACCATTTCTTTTCATAAAATAAAATACCTGTTCATGTGTAAATGATAAATAATTGCATGTAGCTTTTATATATTGAGAAAAATAGAATATCAATATTATTAAAAGCAAAAGATGAAGTGTTTTCTTATAACGGTAATGCTAAAAAACACTTATTTTTATTTTTTTTCTTCTTTTTCTCTTGGTTTTTTTTTTGGTACTGGGGATTGAACCCAGGTGCATTCTACCTCTGAGCTATACCACCAGCCCTTTTTATTTATAATGTGGGTTTTTTGTTTTGTTTGATTTTGTTTTAAAACAGGATCTCCCTCAGTTATTAAGTATCCCGCTAAGTTGCTGAGACTGGCCTTGAACCTGGGCTCCTCCTATCTCAGCCTCCCAAGCACTGGGATTACAGGTGTGCTCCACCATGCTCAGCTTAGTTTTTCTTCCTCAGTACAATCTAACAGTGATGGGGATACAAATTCCAAGTCTAAAGTCTTAGAATAACTAACTTCCTCCAGGCCATGGAATCTCTGTAGCCATTTTTTTTCTATCTCACTAGAACCTCGTTTAGAGATGACATAAAGTCTTAGTGTGTGCTTTTATACTGGTTGAAATATCAGATATCTTATTGTTGTCATTTAAGCATCAATATTTCAATGGCTGAAATATTTCCATTTGGAAAATAGAACACTGGAACATACCATTTCAGGAGCTAAGGAAACATAAAGGATAGTTTACTCAAAAATCTGAGGGCTGGGCGTGGTGGCGCACGCTTGTAATCCCAGTACTTTGGGAGGCAGAGACCGGAGGATCCGGGTTCGCGGTCAGCCTCAGCGCTCTCTGTCTCTCTCTCTCTACTTAGTGAGGCCCTCCGCAACTTCGTGACACCTGGTTTCAAAATAAAGTATAAAAAATAGCGCAGAGGTAGAACGCCCCTGGGTTCAATCCCCGGTACCGCAAAAAAAAAAAAAAAAAAAAATCTGGGATACAGCAATTTCTTAGGACAATTAATTGTTTAAAGACTCATCCTATCTTCTGTGTTGTATATTTGATGTACAACTCATAAATCCGGATATGATCTTAAGCCTTCCAAGGAGAGAACGTAGAGACTAACCTTAGTAGCAACTCAGTGACATATGTAGATGAATCCTTTCCCAATAAGTGGGTAGATGACCTGAATATCAAGAGGATACCATGTAGCAATGTGTCCTGAATGGTTTAAAGGACTTGTTTCTAGATTATATAGTTTCTCCTCCTGTAACTTTATTACATTGATTATTTTTCTTTTCTTCTTTTTTCTTTTTCTTTCTTTTTTTTTTTTTTGGTACTGGTGATTGAACCCAAGGGCATTCTACCCTTGAACTATTATACCCCAACCCTCTTTATTTTTATTTTGAAATAGGGTCTAGCTATGTTGCTGAGGGTCTGAGTCGCTGAGGTTATTGCATTGACTCTGATTCTGTGTCAAAACAAACAAGTTGTTCGGCTCCCCCGAGAATCATTCACATCCATATTTCATCCTCCATGCATCTTTGTTTATGTAGGACAGTGAGTCTCATTGCCGCTTGACAAAGCAGTATATGTTCCATGAAATGATCGATATTTAATTTATCCCATTCTCTGTGAACATTTGCAAGCGTTTTGTTCATATCATGGGCGTGCTTTTTTGTGTCACCTCTCAGCTCAGTGGCTTGGAACACAAGGCTGATGGGACTGAGGCTGCAGGTCTGTGGCCACAGTCAGTCCATTCACTCAAGTGGAAAGTGACTGCTTCAGAGGCCATCCTGCTCTCTCTGCCCGGGCACCTGGTTGGCGTGAATCCTGGAGGAAGGGCCGTGGTGTGAAGTTGCAGCAGCAGCCTTGCCATCATCGATGGAGTGCCACAGCACTCCAGCAGCATCGTGCTGGTCACGGTGAGCTAAGCATGGCTGCGTGACGCTCACAGTACCAAGCTAAGGGGATTAAACCGAACTTCCTTAACATTTTCCCTGTGGCATTACAAAATAAAAGCTGTCAAAAATCATCCCTGAAGAGGGGAATGTTTTTTTCTTCCCCAAAAGGTATGCTCTGAGTCATGTTAATTGACTTTAGTCAAAGGCTCCCACGCATGGCTTTAGAATCCATCTTCTAAGCTGACTAATCACAAACAAGAATGTAATGTATCATCCATAACCATCTCTCCATTATGGCAATTTCACCGTACTTTTCTACCGTCTTCCATTTTCTATATAATGTCTCAATAATTCTAATAATCTGAATCTTCATTAAAAGTAACAATCAGTTAACAGGTCAACTTTTCTTCTCTGTAAACTGGAAGTTTGGGAAATGACAGACGATTTTACTGGGTATTGGAAGTTAAGTGCAATTAATAATAAGACCAATTAATAAAGAAATAGATAAAAATGAAAAACAAGTACACTAATTTCTCCAAATGTTTTCTAAGTAACTTATTCATCAAAAGACAAATTTTGCACCGAAAGTTTATATCAACCACTTAAGAAGTAGAATATACTAACTTAATTGTATTAGATGATTCAATCCCCGGAATTATTTATTTATTTATTTGTTTATTTATTTTGGTACTAGGTATTGAACTCTGGGGTGTTCTACCTCTGAGCTATACCCCCAGCCCTATTTTACTTTTTATATTGAAACAGGGTCTCACTAAGTTGCTGAGGCTGGCCTCAAACCTTTGATCTTCTTGTCTCAACCTCCCAAGTACTGGGATTACAGGTGTATGCCACTGCATCCTGCCCCAGAATATTTTTATATATGTTCAGTCATGTATCACTTAATGGTGGGATGTGTTCTGAGAAATCTATCATTAGATTATTTCATTGTTGTGTGAACATCATAGACTGTACTTAAACAAAGACAGCTACCAAATGACAAGATATAATCTTACCAAACCACTAGAGTATAATCATTTGGTTATTGAACAAAATATCGTTATGCAGTGCATGACTGTATTTGTATATGTGTGTAAGGAGGTGCTTTTAATTGTAGTACTGGAAATGCAAAACCACTACAAAACCACTGTTGATCACATTTTAATTCATTCATTTTGTTCTGACTAGAATGTTAACGCTTGAACAAGCCCTAAATGAATTGCATTAGTCTTACAGCATGGGGCACTCATAAAGAAACTAGATGAGCTTCCTTCAGTTGTTGTAGAGGGTCTGCTAACCTGAATTCACTTGTTTTGTAACTATGAAGGGCAGACTAAGTAACTTCTTACCAGAAGGATGACTTGCCTTCATGTGCTGCTGTTTAAAGACACTTTGTCACCTCTTCTTGGGTTTAGATTTTTCTCCAACCTTTTCATTCCTTGAGTGGATAAGTGTCAACCCATATAGTTCATTCATGTCTATATCTATGCTTTTTTAAAAATTTTATTGGTGTGATGCAATTATACATTGTGGTGAGACTCAAAGTGATACAGTTATATATACACAGGACATCTCTTGGTGTGTTTCCCTCCACACCCTGCCCTGCTTCCCCCTCCTCCCTCCCCACACATGGTAGGGAGCTTGATATTGAAACCTTGATATGTGATCATAGTATTATTGAGTCTGTTTCCTTCCTCAAGCTATGCTTTTCTTTTAAATTGTTGACCTATCAAAATCCTCTTTCAGTATTTTGTAATGGTACAATTAGAAAGCTTAAGCCGGGCGTGGTGGCGCATGCTTGTAATCCCAGTACTTGGGAGGCTGAGACAGGAGGATCACAGGTTCGAAACCAGCCTCAGCAACTTAGTGAGGCTCTCAGCAACTTAGTGAGACCCTGTTTCCAAATAAAAAATAAAAAAATAGGCCTCAGGGGGTAGCCCGGAGGTAGAAAGCCCCTGGGTTCCATCCCTAGTACCACACACACAAAAAAAAAAGAAAGTTCGGCGAACTCACAGTTTGTTAAGGATGAGATAATCTTTGCCCAATTACTTTCCTCCAACTAGGATAAATGGTAGCAGAGTTCAGAGGAGCCACAGAATAACCCAGCAAAAGTTGGACCTCATTCCAGTTCAGTGTCCACTTCCTAACCTTGAGAGCTTTCGTGCCTCTTTGTCATTCATTCATTCCGCTGGTTTGCATTGCGTATTTATTATGTGATATCTGCTAGGAAAACAATCATAAACAGCGTTAGAAATAGCCTTGCTCTGTAATGGGAAAGAAGGAGTTAATCTAAAAATTCAGCAAACAAGTGTCGACATCAGAGTGATGTGCGCCACTGAGGGCCACGTTGGGAGACTCTACTGTACCAGAGGGGATTGGGCTCTGTGGAGATTTCCAGGAGACTTGAAGGATGAGGGGAGTTAACTAGGCAGGGAGAGAACATCATTCCACAAGGAAGCACTGCGTGTGTGTGTGCGCCTGGATTTGGAACCAATAAAATGGCGGCATGACTCTCCACAAATGATGAAATAGGGACTTCTGCTCCCCTTTTTTGAAGATTCTATCATAACTAACTAGCTAGTCTGAATGGTTTTTAGGGGTTCTTAAGCTGTGACTCCCTAAGTGGTAAATCTAATAGGAAAAGAGCCTTGATCAGATTTTTCCTGAACATGGAGATGCTTCACTGGTGGCATGAAAAACCTCTGAGAAATGTGGAATTTACTTCCTACTCTTGTTAAAGGGCTGTACCTAGTCTGGTGTTTTTCCTAGCATCTACCATCTGTGTTTTAGGATTTACATAAATGAATTTGTTTTCCTTAAAGAAACAAAATATCATGTGGACGACAAAATGTGTAGACAGGTGGTCTTCAATAAGATATATTTTCCCAATGGGATTTATACCACTATTTAGTATAATTATTACTAACACCTCATCTATGTTATAAGCGATATTCTTAGAAAGAGAGAAAAATAACAGATTTCTTTTCAAGAACAAGGAATAAACTAGTATTCCTGCCAAATGCTTAATGTGATATTAAATACAAACAATTACATACTTTATTAGGCCAGCCACATACATCCAATTCAATCCTATATAACTCAGAGATGATGTCCCATATAAAAAAAAAAACAATGTTTTGACTGATGAAATTATCTATACTAAGATAGTGGGGATATAGCAGGCAGCGTCCTAAGAGTAAAAGAGTACCCATGTCACATGATTTAAGAAAGTGGATTTAATATAGGGAATTGGTTACAGCGATGGTGGAAAAAAACTGTTAGAGACTAGCAGCAGGAAGCTTAGACCACCCACCCTAGGACTAAGATGTGGAGACTCAGGGAAAAGATGAATCCCTCCACTCAAAGACCACTAAGGCCTCAGATCTGGAGCTACCAAAAATAAAATAAAATAATAAAATAAAATAAATGAAGCCTGATACAGGAGCATTGTAGGTTCGAGACCAGCCTTAGCAACTCAGCGAGACCCTCAGCAACCTAGCCATACCCCATTTCAAAAATTTCTTAAAAATATATATTTTAAGGCTGGGTGTGTAGCTCAGAGGTTGAATGCTCCTGGGTTCAATCCCCAATACAAAAACAATTAAAATTACAAAATGAGTCCACTCGAAGCACATAGTGGGGAAAGACCCTGGCTTCTCCTTCCTCCCACTCTTCAGTTTCCCACGAAGCGTCCCACCGACACAACCTAACTCAAGCCAGTGGCCTAGGAGGCTGGGGATGCCGTTTGCATCCAGCCCTGGGGTGCAGAACAGAGCAAGGAAAGGGCTAGAAATGAACCCAAGAGCAAACAGAGAGATGACCGGCACAGAGCCAGCAAATCATTGGTGAACGATACCAAGGGTTGTGTTCTAGGCCCAACTACTGGTGTGTCTTTTCTTCATAACAATGGCATCTCTCAAAGCCCTTTATAACTCTTCCTTACAGGAGATGTCATGTTATCCTTCTCGACCTTCACCAATATAGACATTCATGCTTGGCTACACCATGTATAAGAAAACACAATTGGTCCACTTACCTGCAGTGCTTGCGAGAGCCAGGCTGCCGGCAGGGTGGACAACCAAATGGACAGTGCAGAGAAAGGGATCTCGGAGCCTTAAGGGCAGTGGGAAACCTGCCACCCTTCCTGGATGTTCAATAGTGGAAGAAGGAAGAGGGGGACGTAGCCTGGACTACGCTGAGTGACTGACACTGTCTGCGTTAGACCCACGACTACTTCCGCTTCTTCTGGCACTAGTCATTGCGAGTCAAATCTCAGCAAGGCGTTCACACGAGTGGCCATCGGCTGAGAACCTTTGAATCAGAAACATCTTCAGATTATGCCTGCCAAAACTCTAGAAGGGTTTTATTGATCACTATGCACTTTGTCTCTCTGTATTCTTACAAACCTCCATAGACGTGAAGAAGTAGACGGTTCTTTGCATCCGAGGCTGCCATGTGGGCATGTGAGTCCCGTGTACCTTTTTCTTTTTTTTTTTTCTTTTTTTTGCGGTACCGGGGATTGAACGCAGGGGCATTCTACCTCCGCGCTACGCCCCCGGCCCTATTTTTTATACTTTATTTTGAAACCAGGTCTCATGAAGTCACGGAGGGCCTCACTAAGGAGAGAGGGGGGGAGAGAGAGAGAGAGAGAGAGCTGAGGCTGGCCACGAACCCGGATCCTCCGGTCTCCGCCTCCCAAAGTACTGGGATTACAAGCGTGCGCCACCACGCCCGGCCCATGTACCTTTTTCTTTGTGCCGCAATCTGAACCCACCCTCCCTTCTCTCACCCACTACTAACTTATTTCTCGAGATGCGTCTGTCAACATTATCACGTTTAGGAGCAAAGACAAGATGCGTTAAATATCTTGATTCACTTAAAAATTAGACAGTAACTCATTTGCCTTTAAGACTCGACATATTCTGATCCTTTTATTAACGGGAAACTTCTCTGAGATAGTGGTAGATGGAGGCACCATTCTCAATTTTAACCCTCTCTTTTCCAACTGGTAAGGTGAACTAATAAGGAAACAGGATATGGTACAGGAGGATAGCCAGACGAGCTCATCAGGGGGAATGAAAAATCCCCTCAAGTCACAAGCGTAATGAAAAACAAGTTTTTTTTGTTTCTGTTTTCCTTGTTTTTATGTTTTTTTAATTTTTTGGCTTGTTTGGGGTGTGGGGATGGAAGCAAGGGCCTTGCACATGCCAAGCACGTGTTCCACCACTGAGCTACACCCCCACCCACTTCACGTAGTTTCGATGTCTATGGGAGTCAGTGCGCATTTCCCTTCATATGTATTTTATGGTTTAATTTGAAAATAGAGTGAGTGGTTGCTGCACAGAGTGCTAAAAATTGAAGTGCAGTCTTCATTTGAAATGAATGTGGATGGGTGGTAGCAGACCAGGAACGACTTGATCTTGCCAGAGATCGAGGGGACAAGGAGCGATAGATACCTGCCATCTTGGAGGAAGGGAGCCAGGATCCTAGAGGAGAGGCCAGGCCTGAACAAGCCTACTCTGTGGTCACGGTGCCTAAAGGA
This sequence comes from Glis glis, assembly GCA_004027185.1. Taxonomy (NCBI): domain Eukaryota; kingdom Metazoa; phylum Chordata; class Mammalia; order Rodentia; family Gliridae; genus Glis; species Glis glis. Next base: position 18,697 of record PVJS01027764.1, read on the forward strand.
ACTAGGGAAAAAAAGAAGTCAGAGTCGGGTGCAGTGGTGCACACCTGTAATCCCAGTACTTGGGAGGCTAAGTCAGGAGGATCACAAGTTCAAGGCCAGCCTCAGCAACTTATCAAAGTCGTCAGCAGCTTAGCAAGCCCCTGTTTCAAAATAAAAAATAAAAAGGGCTGGGGGGTTGCTTGGAGGTCGAATGCTCCTGGGGTCAATCTTCAGTACAAAAAAACAAAAACAAAAAAAGTGAAATTATTGATTCATTGCTTTGGGCACATAAAAGGGTTTCTACTTGTGGGGTATTTCTGTAGGAGTAACCCCCTGAAATGGTCTCAAATTGCAACAGACACAAGTCTGTACCAGATGCGATGCATACAGCCTGGAATGTGGTAGTCATGATGGAGAAAAATGTAGACTTGGGAAGTTCAGGGAGGGGATCAATGAAGCCTAACCCTGAGGCATCTCCCCACACGCCAGCTGTCCTCTGTCTTCCTGAACTCCCTCCCAAGAGTAAAACAAGGAGCTCTGACCCATTCATCATGTGATCTTCACCCGGAAAACTCTGTGAACATAGAGGAAAAGCTTATAAACCTATCTTCCAATTAAAGTAGTCAGGCCTAAAAGCATTGTGTCAGGGTTTAAATGAAATAAGATGAATGGAGTTCATTAGTTTTTTTCAATCAAAATTTAGTGTTAATTTTAGCACTGACTCAGACTGTTTCTGGCATCCTTTATTAGCGACAAGTCAGAACCTTTCATTATGGCTAACTTTGGTGCCACAAAGAAAATGATAGCAGTTTCCTACAAAGGTTTTCATTAGAAACCAGATTATTTTAGTACTTGGCCATTTTCTTCCACAAAGGAAATCTGCTTTGAAGGTTGGGATGATTGGCTTGTTATTTATTTTGGATTTGGTGAGCTCCCAGAATACCCCTTGACTCATTGTCAACAATTAAACCAGGTCATAAAGCATATATATTTGCATTCCAGAAGGGGGGAATAGGACCATAGGAAGAAGGAATTGGACTAAAAGAGTATTGAAATCCAGCAAGGCAAGATTTAATCCTGGGACTCCATTTCTGGCATTCGGGGTACTCATGGATTAAATCTATGTTGATTTGGCTTGGAAGATGACTTTTTTCTTCTTGTTGTTTTTCTTTTTTGCAGTACTGGGGATTGAATCCAGGGCTGCTCTACCTCTGAGCTATATATACCCACAACCCCTTTGATTTTTTATTTTGAAACAGGGTCCTGCTAAGTTACTACATACTAGCCTTGAGCCTGCAATCCTCCTGTCTCAGCCTCCCAAATACTAGGATTACAGGAGTGCACCACCTGCTGGGAGATGACTTTCTCAATGTTTAAATATAAGATGCTAATTTCCTTCTAATGGACTCCTGTTTCTTATGAAAATCGTACCCCTGGCACATTGGTTGAGGCCCTGGACTGATCAGCTCTAGTAAATATGAAGTTTGGTGAGCAAATGAGCCATCTGGAGTCTTCATGCTTCATACCAGTCCGCCATATTGTCAGGCTGGGCCATCCACAACATTGCCCTGACATTCTACTGGCTACTTCTGGAGCTAGCTGTGGAGAATAAGGTGGCTTTGGGAACAGAAGCTTATTACTTCTTAATCTGTGTGCAATATTTGATATATTCAATATACATTCAATATATTCAAGGACAAAAACAAGATTCAAGTTTTGAGAATCAGTTCCTGGAAACATGACCCTCCAATAGGATCATCCCTCGTCTTGGCTTTTCTGATAATTTTTGTTGACATATATTGTGTAAAGTTATTGTAGGCAAGTACTATCAGAGCTATATGTTAACATTTTTAGTTTATTCAAAGGAATCTTTTTTCATATATTTATTGACCATTTGTATTTCTTTTGAGAACTGTCTATTCAGTTCAGTTGTCCATTTTTTATTGGGTTGTTTGTTCTTTTATTGTTAAGTTTTGTAAGTTCTTTGTATACTCTAGATACTAGTTCTCTTTCAGAGGAGTAGCTGCCAAAGATTTTCTCCCTTTCCGCAGGCTCTCTCTTCAGATTCTTGATTTTTTTACTTTGCTGCACAGAAGCTTTTTAATTTAATGTCATCCCATTAGTTGATTTTTGTTTTTATTTCCTGAGCTTTGGGGTCTTATTAAGGAAATCTCTGCCGGTGCCTGTATGTTGGAGAGTTGGCTCTATGCCCTCTTCTAGTAATCGCAACATCTCTGGTCAAGTTTCTAGGTCTTCGATCCATCTTGAGTTGACTCTTGTGCACGGTGAGAGATTGGGATCTAATTTCATTCTTCTACATGTGGATATCCAATTTTCCCAGCACCGTTTGTTGAAAAAGCTGTCTCTTTACCAGCTTTATGTGTTTTGAACCTTTGTCAAAAACCAAGTGGCTCGAAGGGTGAGGATTTGTTTCTGTATCTTTTATTCTATTTTATTGGTCTATGTGGCTGTTTTTGCGCCAATATCATGTTTTTTTTTTTTACTATAGCTTTGTAGTATAGTTTGAAATCAGGTATTGTGAAGGAAACCTCATTATTTAAAAGCAGTGCTTTACAGAGCATATTAATTCTTAAAACCCCATAAGAAAATGTGAATGTCTTTGTTTTATATAATATTACTGAGCAAAAATGTTTAAGAATTATTGGGTTTATTTTTAATCTTTGAAGATTTACCTCGACATTCACTTTTACCTAATCTCTGCATAAATATTTGAACCAGGAACCAACCATACAACTGAGTGATACTTCTAATTCCTACATCCTATTCCAAACGGAATTAGTTTATAAGCATCTTTATATTACCAAACCATGAAATATAAGATAAAAGAATAGTGTTTGTTTCTGTCTTGTAAGATGGCTCCTACTTTGCCTGTTGAGCTCTAATTTTTTTCCGAAATTGGATTATTAGGTACGGTTGGATATATTCTTTTTTTTTTTTTTTGCGGTACCGGGGATTGAACGCAGGGGCGTTCTACCTCCGCGCTACGCCCCCAGCCCTATTTTTTATACTTTATTTTGAAACCAGGTCTCACGAAGTTGCGGAGGGCCTCACTAAGGAGAGAGAGAGAGGGGAAGAGAGAGAGAGAGAGAGAGAGAAAGAGCTGAGGCTGGCCGCGAACCCTGATCCTCCAGTCTCCGCCTCCCAAAGTACTGGGATTACAAACGTGCGCCACCACGCCCGGCGTATGGTTGGATATATTCTAATATGTAATGTGAAGGAGCTCCCATGCCAGGCACTGTTCTAAGTATTTTATGTGTATTATCTCCTTTAATCTTCACATCAATCTGACTATGTAAGTATTATTTTTATTTCCATTGTAGAACATGTGAGATTCAACTCCAGCCTACCTAGCCTCATAGCCTGGCTTTTGACGGCTGTGCTGCCTCTGAGACTGGCAAGAGTAATGTAAGGAAGTCTAAGGGTTTTTTGGAAAAAAAAGAAACAAAGTTAATGTAATAACAGGCCACCCAATTGTTTATTAATATTGGCTTAATAATCTTAAGATTGTTTATTAAGATTGGTTTATTAATTGACTGTTAGAAAAAGAGCCACATTCGCCATTTTCTCCAAGGTGCCCATCCTATGGTGCCTCCGCAGAAAGTTTGATGGGTTTTCCTTTTTATTTTTTTTTTTTTCGGTACTGGGGATTGAACCCAGGGGCATTCTACCTCTGAGCTACACCCTCAGCCCCATTTATTTGGAAACAGGGTCTCACTAAATTGCGGAGGGCCTCAATAAGTAGCTGAGGCTGGCCGCAAACCCGAATCCTCTGGTCTCAGCCTCCAAGTACTGGGATTACAAGTGTGTGCCATCACGCCTGGCTGGGTTTTCCTTTTTAGATGTTCCCCTTCAGGTAGAAGCACAGAAAGGCTGATCTCAGAAAAATGACTACTTTCAGCTTCTTGCTACCTCGCCATACTTGAAGGGAGAATCCACTTTCTTCAGTAATAGTGTTCATTAACAGGCGATCTTTTTTTTTTGGTACGGGGGGTTGAACCTAGGGGCATTCTGCCTCTGAGCTACACCCCTGGCCCATTTTTAATTTGTTTTCCTTTTAAACAGGGTCTTGCTAAGTTGCTGAGGCTTGCCTCAATCCTTGCCTGTGATCCTCCTGTCTCGGCCTCCTAGGTACCAAAATTATAGGTATATGCCATCATGACTGACTAACAGGCTACAGTAACTCTTAAGCCAGGTATGAACACACTTCCTAGAGGTGGTATCATGATCCACGGGGGCCCCAGCTGTTTTGCAGAGTAGCCAAAATCACCTTGTGCACTTTCTTTGCACTTTAATTTTGGGAGTCAGTAAGTTGGAAGAGTAAGGACATTTTCTGCCATCTTCCCATGTCACTGTATACACACACACACACACACACACACACACACACACACACACACATACATACACACACAGCATAAAAGTCATAAAACATACATGTGAGACTATTAGTTTGCTAGGGCTGCCATGACTAAGTGCAACAGGCTAGGTGGCTTAAGCAACAGAAATTTAAGTGCTTATCATTCTAGACGCCAGAAGTCCAGGGTCAAGGTGTCAGCAGAGTTGGTTTCTTCCAAGGCCTCTCCTTGGCTGGCAGGTGACTGTCTTCTCCTGTGACTTCATGTGGTCTTCACTCTGTATGTATCTGTGTCCTTTCCTCCTCCTCCTCCTCCTCCTCCTCCTCTTCCTCCTCCTCCTCCTCCTCCTCCTCTTCCTCTTCCTCTTCCTCTTCCTCTTCCTCCTCCTCCTTCTCCAAGCTACCCCAGCTCTTTGTATTTCTTATTTTGAAACAGGGTCTCATGAAGTTGCTGAGGATCTCTGTAAGTTGGTGTAGCTGGCCTTGAGCCTGTGATCTTTCTGTCTCAGCCTCCCAAGTACTGAGATTACAGACATTTGCCACAACACCCAGCTTAATCGCCTCTTCTTTTAAGGACACCAAATCACATTGGATTAGGACCAATCTAGTGATCTCATTTTAATCTAATTACCTCTTTAAAGCCACTGTCACCAAATACAGACAGATTCCAAGGTATTGGGGGATTAGGACTTTAACAAATGAATGTGGCAGGAAAGGAATTCAACATCTAACAGAGACCTAAGCCTAAGAACTGTGATACTGCGGAGATATAAAATGTACATAAATCTGAGAAGATTGTATGTTATCATTTTAATTGCATTCTTATATTAGCAAGTACATAAAATCATTTAGAAAGAGAAAAATTGAGAAGTAGGTTATTTTATTTGAATTTGTGTTTATTCTTCATGGCAATGTTTCTCAGGTATGGTTTGCAGTCTCTGTGTTATCTGCACTTTCCAAAAACTGACCAGTTTTACTGATTTTCAAAATTACAAAAGGAGCAGTCCTGTGGTAGGTCCACACTACTTCCTGCCAGTGAAGTCCTTTTACTCTTGCCAAAAAAGAAAAAAAAATCTCTTTGACAGTAGATAATCCTCCACCTTTGTAGTTTATCACCGTTAGAACCTGGGCATGAGTAAGCCTTGGAGAATGCCAAAAGCAAAATAATCTTTTGTAATTAAGTCACTGAAGCCTGGCTATCTATCGAACCAAACTTCCAGACAACCCAGCCAACTTTGTTGCTCCTTTTTTCCTTCCCTCCCTCAAAAATATATATTTGTCAATTTGACTCTTTGATCCTTGGAAAATGACACAGGTCTGCAGATCCAGAAAGGGAAGATGATAAGACTCAGTGAAATTTAAGACAGAAAATTGACCTCGGAGAACTAAATAAGCAGAAAAAAAAAAGTGAAATCGAAAACTGAATGAGGAGCAAGAAAGAAAGTGGTAACCAATTTTCTTTGTAAGTGAACAGGAAAGAAAGCTGAAAATGAAACCACTTTTTTTTAAATAGCTGCATCAAGAGGTGGCTTAGGTGGAAAAGCCTAAAACTGTTGCTGGTTCTGATTCCCATCCTCCCAGTGGCTCCCCAGCTCCCAAATTCTACTTAAGCCAAGCCCAAGCGGGTGTATTAGATGTAGAAATAAAATTCTTCTCCATAATGTAGACAAAACCAGTAAGTTTTCATAAGAAATTTGAAAAATTATGTCAAGTCAAGAAACATTCATTGTCTCTTATATGTTGGTTTCTGTTCAAAATGAATTGCTGCCCTCCAGGAGAAAGGACGCTCGGAACAGATGGAGGTTTCTGGCCTGGGCTCCACCTGCAGGCTGTTGGTCACGGTGGGAGAGGACACCTGCCCTTCCTCTTCTTCCGTCCCTTCATCCCGTTTGGATGGATCTGGAATGGATACTGCAGCCCTTTCCTAAGGCAAATCTGATGTCACAAAATCAGATGTCATAGACTTTTTATTCCCTCCTAGAATACACTCCCAAGGCTGAGTATCATTCCTTAGATAATCTCCTGTCTCCAGGACCTGCAAGACTGATATCCTGCAGCTTTTCCCTCCCAGGGAGGAGGTCAGATGATAGAGTGGAAAGCTCAGGCTCTGTAGTCAGATGCCCGGCTTCAGACTCCAGCCCTGTTAATTCTGAGGTCTTGGACAAATGACATAACCTGTCTTTCAGTCTCAGTTTCTTGCTTCACAGATTAGAAGGATAATTAATAACACTCAAAGGTCCATTTTGTGTTTCTATAACAGAATACCACAGATTGGGTTCTAAACACACACACACACACACACACACACACACACACACACGCATTCTGGAGGCTAAGAAGTCCAGTATAAAGGTACCAGCACCAGGCAAGAGCCTTCTCGCTACAGTAGCATCTCATGGTGAAAGGCAATGGGGTGAAAGAGGATGAGAGAGAAAGAGAGAAGGGTGAACTCACTCTTGACAATTGTAATCTGCTTCCATGGTAATGACATCAATCAAGTCACCTCTCAAAAGTCCCACCTCTCAACACCATAGCCTTGAGTACTGAATTTCTAACACATGAACTGCGAGGAATATTCATACCATAGAAGGCTGTTGTGGGAATCCAGTGGGGACCTGTGTGTAGATTGCTGGGCACAGTGGTTGGCCCGTATCTCAGTCAATCAATCAGTAAATGTTAGCATGTAAGAATTGAGGCCCAGGCTGGGCCTGGTGGCGCACGCTTGTAATCCCAGTACTTTGGGAGGCGGAGACCGGAGGATCCGGGTTCGCGGCCAGCCTCAGCTCTCTCTCTCTCTCTGTCTCTGTCCCTGTCTCTCTCTCTCTCTCTACCTAGTGAGGCCCTCCGCAACTTCGTGAGACCCAGTTTCAAAATAAAGCATAAAAAAATAGGGCCGGGGGTGGGTGTAGCGCGGAGGTAGAATGCCCCTGGGCTCAATCCCCGGTACCACAAAAAAAAAAAAA
>PVJS01027765.1:0-26013 GCA_004027185.1 Glis glis
CTACCTAGTGAGGCCCTCCGCAACTTTGTGAGACCCGGTTTCAAAATAAAGTATAAAAAAATAGGGCTGGGGGTGTAGCGCGGAGGTAGAACGCCCCTGGGTTCAATCCCCAGTTCCGCAAAAAAAAAAAAACAAACTACTCAATGATGATTAAAAATATTTTCAACACATTTTTAGCAAAATATTCATAGTACTCACACAGGTCACACAACCCAGAAGAAGTGGGACTCAGCCAAGCTTCCTAGTTCCTATCTACCATTTTGCCTGAATGTTTCCAGGTAGCTAGTTATAACATCATAGAATAACTGAACTGGAAAGAAATGTGAGCCAACATCTGATCCAAAGGCTTGCTTCTAGTTAAGAAAATGAATATACAAGGTTCAAGACCTGTGGGTATACATAAGAGGTACCAAGTAAAAGCTGGCATTCACTCCACTGTGATTTTAATCTTCTGTATTCATCAGCATTTTAACAGCTATAATCTAAACAACTGACCAAGTAACTTAGAGGAAGGAAGACTTACTTGCTAACAGTTTTCCTTGGAGATATTGGGGTTCAGTCCATGGGAGGCTGGGGACCATGGATCTCAGGGCATGGCAGTGGTGGGAAGTGAAGAGAGGGAAAGCACGAAGCTTTGCTCCTTACATCATGAAGGCTGGAAGCAAGAGAGAGCTCGAGGGGAGGGGGAAATTATACATAATCCCCAAGACCCAGTCCCAGGGACCCACCATCTCTAGCCACACCCTACTGACCTGGTCCACCACCCAGATAAATCCATGACAATGGATGTATCTACTGCTGAGATTACAACCAGCCTGGCTTCTAGCATTGCCATCCCATTTCCATGAGGCCTGTGGGACACCTCAAATCCAAACCATTATATCCTCTAAAACTTCATGTATTAGAAACTTCATCCCCAAATTCATATGTTAATGCTATTTGGAGTCAGGGCCTTTTGGGTAGTAAGTAGGATTAGAAGAGATCATAAGGGTAGGACTCTCATGGTAGTATTAGTGCCTTTGTAAGAAGAGAGAGACCTGACCTAGGATACTTGCTCTCTCTCTCTCTCTCTCTCTCTCTCTCTCTCTCTCTCTTTTTCTCACTGTGTGTTGTCCTCTATAATGTTATGATTTCCCAGCCCTGAGAACAATGAGCTAAATGAGCCTCTACTCTTTCAAAATTACCCAGTCTCAGGTATTTTGTTACAGCAGCAGAAAAGAGACTAAGAGAAACTCTAAGGCTAGGAGTTGAAGCTTATGCAAAAGATACTCTTGGTCTGAACACTGCCACTAGAGACCTTTCCCCCACCTTTCTACCACCACCCCACAACATTTGCATAACCCTAGGTGAAAAGTTTGGAGAGGACTATTTGGGGGCCAGGATACTTAAAATGTTTTTGCCTACTTTAAAGATCTTTGTCTTTCTCTAAGAGCAAAGGAAAGCCATAGAAATATTTCACGCTGAGAAATGGAGAAGGAAGCCCTGGGTGTCATGTGTAAGCTTGTATTTCATAAAGATTGCTCTAGATGCTGAGTGGAGGTGAGAATGGTTATGGGGTTATTATAGTAGTGAAGGTGAAGGGTAGGATTGGTATGAACTAGGGTAGTAGAGGTGGTAGAAATGGAAAGAAGCAAACAGATCCAAGTGATATTAAGAAATAAACTCAGCAGGAGATGGCAGTGTAAAAAGGATGAAGAAATGGGAAGTGTCAAGGATGACAATAATTTTGGAACATGTGATGTTCATGGAAATGGGCAACCCTTGAAGAAGACTCAGGCTGGAGTAGAGTAGGGATGGAGCATGAGTTTGATTTGGGATGTATTTTGCTGGCATCCCTTTGATGTATACTATAAGATATATGAAGCAGGCAATTAGCTAAACTGATCAGGAGCATGACAGAGAGGCCTGGCCTGGAGGTAGGACATAATGAGTCATCTTCAAGTAACTTTAGTCTTTTAATGTCCCCATGAGGAATATTTATTTATTTATTGACTGTCCATAATAGATACTCCTTCCTAATTGCACCCTGACCTGTTTTTGAGAAATGTGTTGATCCTTCCTGTGGAGACCAAAGGGCTTCACCAAAGTTGCCCTAAACTCAATTCTGTTATGGACTTTCCATGGGACACTCTTTGCCAGAGCTCATCTGTGGCCTGAGGTTGCGAATACTGCCAGGTAAAAGTCACTCATCAGCCCAGCAGTTGCCTAGCTGGCTTTCATTTCACAGCCTTTGCTGCAGTTTGTTGGTTCTTGTCCATTATCCAAACCTCCCACTGTGTCTGTAAGACTCTTATAATTGCTCTTTTTTTTTCTTAAATTGAGCAGAGTTAGTTTCTTGAAATTGTAAACCCTAATAGATACCTTTCCTTTTTACTTCTGACCTATGTTTCTTTCTTTCTCTTTCTCAAATTTCCCTAACTTTCCCCTTTTTCTATCCCCAATCCTTCTTTGTGACTGTCCGTCTTCCTACCACCACCATCCTTTCTACATTTTATTTTCTTTTTACCTTCCTTCCATGAGCCTCTGCTCTGTTTCCCTACATAGTCGAAGTTAATACACCATCTTCAAGAGTTCAAAACTTCTGATAAGTCGAAAGGAGTACCTAAAACTGATACGATGAAATTTAATTTAGAAAAATGTTAATTCCTGAGCTTAGTTTCTAAAATTAAGATAAACAAATAATGGTTTAATAGCAAATTCTACTTAAAAAAAACATTAAATAGGATTGCCAGATATTATATGGTACATACTTATACTACTCATTTTTTATCTGAAATTTTATTTTTCCTTTTTTTATTGGGTACATTGAAATTTTACATCATAATTGGGTACAGAATGTTAGAAAAATACATGCACACAACTCTTTTTGCCCTTCCCACTGGGTCCTCCCCTCACCCCGCAAATCTTTAAGATTGGAATTGGCAATTTTGTGTACATTCATAGCATTTTTCTACTATTACATTCTTTATGATTTCATCCTCCCCTTCCCTAATCACCCTCGGTTATTCCCCTGGAGTCTCTGCTCATGTGATGTTGCCCTTATTGCCAAATATCTCTCTAGCTTCCACATATAAGAGAGAACATACATCTATTTGTTCTTTGGGATTGGGTGTACTCACTTCATATAATATTCTCTAATTCTGTCCATTTTTCTCTAAATGGTCTAATTTTGTTCTTCTTTATGGTTGAGTAAAATTCCATTGTGTGTATATACCAAAGTTTTGTGATCCATTCATCTGTTGGTGGACATCTAGGCTGGTTCCATAATTTGGCTGTTGTAAATTGTGCTGCTGTGAACATGGATATGCACATGTGATTATATGATTTCATTTTCTTTGGGAAAATGCCCAGGAGCGCTATCACTGGGTCATATGGTAGTTCCATTCCAAATCTTCTGAGGAACCTCCACACTGATTTCCTAAGCAGCTGTGCTAGTTCGCAGTCCCAACAACAGTATAATAGTGTTCCAATTTCCCCACATCCTCATCAGCATTTATTTTTTGTGTTCTTAATGATTGCCATCCTAACTAGGGTGAAATAGAATCTCAGTGTAGTTTTGATTTGCATTTTCCTAATTGCTAAAGATGATGAACATGTTTTCATATATTTGTTGGCCATTTGCATTTCTTCTTTTCAAAAGTGTCTATTCAGTAAAGTTGCCCATTTTTAATTGGATTTTTTTAATGTTAAGCTTTTTAAGCTCTTCGTGTATTCTAGATATTAGACCTTTGTCAGATGGGTAGGTAGTGAAGATCTTCTCCCATTCTGTGGTCTCTCTCTCTGTAGAATCTTGATGGCTTCCTTTGCTGCACAAAAGCTTTTTAATTTAATGCTACCCCATTCATTAATTCTTATTTTAATTTCCTGAGCTTTCAGGATCTTATTGAGGAAGTTTCTACCTGCACCTATATGTTGGAGCATCGGTCTTATACCCTCTTCTAGCAGTTTCAAAGTTTCTGGTATAATTTATAGGTCTTTGAACCATCTAGAGTTGACTTTGTGCAGAATGAGAGGTTAGGGTTACGTTCCATTTTTCTACATATGGATAACCAGCTCTCCCAAAAGCATTTGTTGAAAAGACTGTCCTTTCTCCAATGTATGTTTTTGGTGCCTTTTTCAAATATCAACTGGCTGTAGAGATGGGGCTTTGTTTCTGAGTCTTCTATTCTGTTCCTTGATCTATGTGTCTGGTTTTTTTTTTTTTTTGCCGATATCATGCTGTTTTTATTACTATCACTTTGTAGTACAGTTTGAAGTCAGGTATTGTGATGCCTCCAGCATGGTTCTTATTCCTGAGAATTGTGTTGGCTATTCTGGGTATTTTGTTTTTCCATATGAATTTTATAACTGATTTCCCTAGGTCTTTGAAAAATGATGATGGTATTTTGATAAGGATTGCAGTGAATGTATAGATAGCTTTTGGAAGTATGGCCATTTGGGCTATATTTATTCTGCCTATCCAAGAACATGGGAGGTCTTTCCATCTTCTAAAATCATCTTCAATTTCTTTCTTTAGTGATTTGTAATTTTCACTATAGAGGTCTTTCACCTCCTTGGTTAAATTTATTTCTAAATATTTTATCTTTTTTGAGGTTATTGTGAATGGAATTGCTTTCTGTATTTCTTTTTCAGTGGATTCATGATTGGTGTAAAGGAATGCTAATGATTTTCATAGGTTGATTTTGTATCCTGCTACTTTGCTGAAATGATTTATCACCTCTAGAAGTCTTCTTGATGAGTTTATTGGATGTTCTATGTAAAGGGTCATGTCATCTGCAAACAAAGATAGTTTCAGTTCTTCTTGCCCTATTTGTATTCCTTTGGTATTTTTTTTTCCTGTCTTATTGCTGAAGCTAGACTTTCGAGTACTATGTTGAATAGGAGTGGGGACAGTGGGCATCCTTGTCTTGTTCCTGTTCTTAAGGGAAATTCTGTCAATTTTTCCCCATTCATTATGATGCTGGCTTTGGGTTTGTTGTATATAACCTTTATATGCCAAGGTAAGTTTCTTCTATTCCTAATTTCCTTAGCGTTTTTATCATGAAAGGGTGTTGGATTTTGTCAAATTCTTTTTCTGCATCTATTGATATAATTATGCGGTTTTTGTCCTTAGCTCTATTAATGTGGTGAATTACATTTATGAGTTTGTGAATGTTGAACCAGCCTTGCATCCCTGGGATGAAGCCTACTTGGTCATGGTGAACTATTTTCTTGATGTAGTTTGAATGAGAATTGCTAACATTTTGCTGAGAAGTTTTGCATCTATGTTCATCAATGATATTGGTCTATAATTTTCTTTACTTGTGGTATCTTTATTTGGTTTGGGGATTAAGGTGATGCTGGCTTCATGAAATAAATTTGGTAGTTTTCCTTCTTTTTCTATTTCTTGGAATAATTTGAGGAGCATTGGAGTTAGTTCTTCTGTGAAAGTCTCGTAGAATTCAGATGGGAATCCATCTGGGCCTGGACTCTTCTTTGATGGAAGACCCTTTATTGCTGTTTTGATTTCTTTGCTTCCTCTTGGTTTGTTTAGGTTTTCTCTGTCCTCTTGATCCAGTTTAGGTAAACTGCAGGTGTCTAGGAACTTGTCAATTTCCTCTGGGTTTTATATTTTACTGGAGTATAAGTTTTCAAAATACTTTCTAATAATGTTTTGAATTTCCACATTATCTGTGGTGATGTCTCCATTTTCATCCCTTATCCTTGAGATTTAGGTCTGTTCTCTCTTTCTTTTTGTTAGGTTGGCTAAGGGCTTGTCAATCTTATTAATCCTTTCAAAGAATCAGCTTTTTGTTTTGTTGATCTTCTGGATTGTTTTTGTTGTTGTTATTTATTTCATTAATTTCTGCTCTGATTTTGATTATTTCCTGCTCTCTGCTGGCATTGGGGCTAGTTTGTTTCTGTTTTTCCAGGGCTTTGAGGTGCCTATATTTTATTAGTAGGTCTGACATCCCTACCCTTGATGTTCTAGTTGGCTGAAAGTTCAATGTAGGCCTTAAGACATGGTTCTCCTAAAAGCAAATCAGTTTTGCAGTATAGGAATGGAAATACATGTACTGGAAGGGGGAGGGGAAGATCTCAGGATTCACTGAGCTCAATAGAGGATGCCCTGATTTATTTGTGCCTTTACGGGCCCCACTTTTAGAGAGATGCTGGAAAATTATAACACTCTCCTCTGTGGACAGTGAGAATGGAAACCACATCTTTAGGAGGAAGAGCTGAGAAGATCCGAGAAGGGAAGACCCAAGTGTAATGTGCGGCCCAGACCCCTGAATAACCCTGATTCGTGTCTTTTCTGCTGAGTCTTGTTCTCCGGGCCTCTTTTCAATTCTGTGAACAGCCTAATATCTCACCAAGAAATTAATTTTCTTCTGGAATTGACCAGAATCAATTTCTGTTGCTTGCATTCAAAGATCTCAAACGATATGATAGTTTTTTGCCAATATCTGAAGGAATCTTTTGCTGCAGAGAATTATGTCATGTTTATACTGCAAAGCTAAGACCCAGAGATGCAAATCAGATACTTAGTCAACATGAGAAAGATCTTTCTAATACTCTGAACCATCCTTGATTATAAAGCATTGAATGGGTGAGAGCCCAGTATCTGAAGAGGTTAGAAAAGGAACAGAATGACCAAGACAGGACAAGATTCCCCTCCTCACTGGAAAAATATACTGGCTCTTTTTTTTTTAACTTAGAGAACTTTGTTCAAATAAAATTTTAAATAAAAATAAAAACAAAATATCTGAAAACTAAGCAACTATGGTGGTTGCAAATGGACACTAAGTACCCCATGCTTGTCTTTCCCCTAAATTTACAGTGTTCTGGAATGAAACCTAGGACTCATTGAAGCATAAAGATCACTGAACCAACACAACTAATATTTAATGAGGACTTTCAAAGTCTCAGACACTGCTAAGCACTTTTTATGTATTTATCTCATTTAGTCCTCCCCCAAACTCTAAGTAAGTATTGCTATTAGCCCCATTTTACAGAGAATACAAGTGCAGAGAGTAATTAACTAATTCAAGGTCACGCCATTAAAAAATTATTCAAATACAAGTGGTCTGACTATAGAGCCCAAACCACTAGCAATTTTGCTTTTAATATCTTATGATTGCAGTACTTGGGAGGCTGAGACAGGTGGATAGCAGGTTCGAGGGCAGCCTGGTCAACTTAATGAGATCCTGTTTCAAAATAAAAAAATGAAATCAGGCTGGGGGTAGAATGTCCCTGGATTCAATCCCCAGTACCACAAAAAAAAAAGAAAGAAAGAAAGAAGAAAGAAAGAAAGAAAGAAAGAAAGAAAGAGAAAAAGAAAAAGAAAAAGAAAAAACAATCTTGTGATTGACTGAAGTTTGATGTCAGTACTTATTCCTATTGGCTTCATGTTGCCTATCACTTATTTATTATCTGGTTAACTTGAGCTTTTCTAGACTTTTCTACAATAGCACCAAATCAAATGAATTTAATTTGTTTTTCACAACCCCTCAGTTCACTTTAACTGGCTTTCCTCAATTAAGATCTTTAAAACACTTTCCACATTCCTCTCTCAACTTGTTTAGGGCATGCGCTCTTTGGTTTGTCTGTAAAGGACTGTTCTTACTGGAGTCAGCATTCCCTGCATCAGTTTGGGCGCTCAATGTGCCTCCTTTATCTTTTCACAGCAAAACAAAGGGAGGACGAGAGGCTTGGTTTGCTTGCCAGGGTGCATTTGACCAAATGAAGATGGAGGTCTGGCTCTGCAGCCCGGTGAGGAAGGCAGCAGCAGAGAAAAGCTCAGGCCGCGTACATTAACTGTCTTGGTGTTCGCTGTGACCTCTCTTGCCTCCTGTCACAGAGCGTCAGACAGGTAGGTCTGAGCCAGCAGGAGCAGACTGACCTAATCAAGTGCTGTCCTGAACATTCCAAGGAAAGTCACCAGCTGTGGCTGGCAGGGGTCAGTGGCCAGTGTAAGCAGCGGGGCTGTCACCCATTCTCCTTGGCTCAGTGCGATCCCTGACTCTTCCATGCTGTCTGCTCTATCCTACTCTTAGTCCCTGTAGGAGAAAGCAGATTCCTGGAGACATGAACCACTAGGACCAGACTCAGTGTTGGGGGTCCATGTTCAGAATTAGGGGTGCCTCCCCTGCCTCAGGCATCTGTGGCTCATCTCCCCATGGGTGGGCCCTCCGTTGCCCTGGAAACCCACTCCTGTCCCTTCCACTACTCACCAGCCACCAACAGGCTGTCATTCTCACGGCATTCCCTTGTGAGGTGCCCAGGAGCACTGTTTGTCTAGCATCCCCTGTGAACTCCTGAGGTGCGGGCCGTTATTTCATATTTTATAAAGGGCTATGTAAGTTTGGCACTCCATAATATAAGATGGTGAATGGTAAATTTCCCCCATACTGAAGCCATTTCATTTTCTTCAGCAGAAAACCCAAAGAGGGAAATTTCTCCATTGCTCAGACAGCTACAAAATGTGATCACATTTTTCCCCCACAGCTAATGTGCTCTTATGTATAAAATTTAAATTTGAAAATCTGAGCAGATGGCCTATAAAGCTCTTGTTTTCCCTCTGAATCTAATTTCTTCCTGCTTATAGTGGGGTTTTTAAAAAATCATTTGAAAAGGAACAATGAAATGTTTCTATAAATTATAATAATCATCATCTTGGTGATTGTTCTCTTCTAATGGTATCCTGGAGAAAAGATTGGTCACTTTGACGGTGGGTCTGGAGTCTTACCTGTCCTACCATGTTCACAAAAGGCAATCATTGCCACCAAGCCTTGCCAGCTGTGTCCTGCTCCTGTTAGAATGGGCGATCATTCTCACCTAGGCTAGGCTAAAGTTCTTCTTCAAAAGGTCATGGGATGAAAAGACCTAAGCGAATTATCTGTGTACAAGAATATGGATGAAATGTTAGGCTCTTTTAGAAAATATTATTTTCAAGTGCTTTAAGAGCTTTTCGTTTCATTTCATTCAGAGCCATTAATGTGCTAATTATCTTTTTACTAAAGGAGGCCCATAGGACTTTAACTTAGCAATACTTAGTTGATCATCAGTTTGGGTGATTACATGTAATGAAATTATGTTGTTTTTCAAAGTGCTCTTCCATTCAAATTCTTCCCTAACTTAGCTGTACTTCCCAATACTGAAGGAATGAGATTGGTTCTGTGTGGTTTCTGGTTTTTATAAGGGAAGTATCTCTGGTAAGATATGCAGAGATTGCATATCTTTTCTTTTCTACACTTCAAGCTATCTATCTATAGGAAGATTAAAAAAGTTGATAAAATGTGAGGACCGCTACCACCATTTTATCCCAACACTGTTTTGCAAGTTGAATTCATTGCTATCAGCCTGCCCTTAAAATGTGCAGGGCTCAGGATTGAAAGCAAAAACGAAAGCCCACCTACTATATGTCCATATCTATTTTCTACTTTGAAAAATACACTTTATTGTGTAGTCCTCCCTTGATCTAGAAAATTGAAGTCCAGGTTCAAATTTAGAACCCTTGATTCATCAGAGTACTACTCCTGAACAGGGCTGCACAAGGTGTATCATCGCCCAGCTTGATACACACCCACCTTCTCTTCCCACCCCAGCTCCATCCTGCACTGTGAGGGGCATCAGGCATTTGTGGTACCTGCATCCCCAGCTCACATTTCCAAGCTGCAGCGCTTCCTTTTCCCTCCTCTTTCTGCAAACAGCTGCCCCTCGGCCACCCTCCAGGTCTAAGGATATAAACACCAGCTGCAAGGTCTTCCCTTGGGAGAACAAGGAAGAGAGCCTTCCCTTGGGAGAGGCATATTCAGGATCCGGAAGTAGACTTAGGGCAGGAAATTTCAGGGTCACAAATATAAGGACTATGACCAAGAAGGTACAGAACAGGTCCAGGTAGAATCTTACCTATGTATCATGTCATGTTCAGAGTTGTCTAGTGATTTAGTAAGCCTTGGGATTCTTCACCCTAATAGTAAGGCTAGCACCACAGCTGGGCCAGAGCAGGGGGCCCGCTAAGAGCAGGACAGGCTCTTGTCATAGCATTATGAACCAGGCCAGCTATACTTGTTTTACAAATATTTATTAGGCATTAATAAATAGCATGGGCAAAGGACTCTACTAAGTGCCATAAGGGAGACAAGCATCTATGCATTTGTTCCCTGCCCTCAAGGAGCTTGCAGTCCAGTTATGAAAAACATAAGCAAAAATATAAGTGTGCTGCCGAGGTGAAAGATCTAAGGGACAAATAAGCAGTAAAAGTCGAACCAATAGATCTTTCTTCTCCAGAAATAGTCTGACACTAAGAAGTATTAACTAAACAAGTCTTCCTCAACCACTTAGATAAAACATTCTGCTGCCTTTCCAAATCAGCCTTCACAACACTCCTTGAAAGGTTAGTGTTGTCCCATGAAACACTCTGGAAATGAACAGGTTAAGAGTTTGGCTTCCATCCCTGAGCGAATCTGACGCAGGCAGGATTAGGAGTAGAAAGGCTTAGCTCCCAGTTCAGCACACTGTGTGCCAACCCATCTGCCCACATCAATGTCTATTTAAAAGTGAAGCCAATCACACTAGCCCCATCTTCACCTGCCCTGCTGATCGCCCATAGCAAGGGAAGGACAGAAAGCTCACAAGTTGGTCTGGAAAATGGAGCCTCTATGCAATTTCCAGTCGTGTGTCTGCTTGGAGGCACACAGCCAACAAAGCCATCAATCTGGCACTTTTTTAACATTGACCCAGGATATATTTGCTAGGCCATTTGCGCCATCTGCCATGCAAATGTCCGTTAAGGAAATCGCATAAAGTTGTGGGAATACCGGGGTTAAAATGCCATTTAGCAGGAATGCACCAGTTCCAGCAGCAATTGTCCACAGGAGAACAAAGAGCTGGGAGAGCCAAGGGCAATAAAAAGAGAACAGAAGTGAAACAGACCAAGGCTCCCAACCTTGCTTTCTCTTCACTCCAGGCTTAGTTCTTTATGGCACCTGCAGAGACGGGAGCCTGACTGACAAAGACACTCTGTATGATGCCATTAAATTAAAATGCTATATTATGTATATAAATACATAGAGAAAAAACCATATAATAAACATGTATAGGTAGTCGGGGGAGTTATATTAAGAGGATAGAATTATGTTTGCTGTTTTCCCCCTTTATATGTATATAAATAATAATATGATTTTATATACATATATAATTATAATTTATATACAAATATAATTATTAAAGGTAAAAAGTAACACCCAGCCGGGCGTGGTGGCGCACGCTTGTAATCCCAGTACTTGGGAGGTGGAGACCGGAGGATCTGGGTTCGCCGCCAGCCTCAGCTACTTAGTGAGGCCCTCCGCAACTTCATGAGACCCAGTTTCAAAATAAAGGATAAAAAATAGGGCCGGGGGTGTAGCTCAGAGATAAAACGCTCCTGGGTTCAATCCCCGGTACTGCAAAAACAAAAAAGCAACACCCATAATTCCATCCCCCAACATAGCTCCCCCACCTTCCTCAACATCGCCTTACAGTTTTGGTCTACATATTAGCGATACTTGTAACCATCTTTTGAGCCCTTACTGTAATATGTTGGGCACCATATATTAGCTGCTGATTATATATTTCTCTAATGTTTACAGCAATACTCTAAGGTTGATATTTTCTTCCAGTGGTATATATGCAACAAATAAGGCTCAGAGAAGTATTATTTTGACAGCCCAAGGACACGCAGCTTGTAAAGGAAGCCCCAGACTCAAATCAGTTCAGTTTATTCTAAAATCTACGTTCCTGGCATTGTGGCCACTTCTGTTATGTATGCATACTTGTTAATCGTAGCCAACATCGAAGAATATATGCTATTTTGTGCTTAGCTTTGTGTAGTTAACAGGAGATTTCCGATGTTTTTCTATAGCCTTCATGCATATCACTTTTAAGAGCTGAATAATTATCTAATGATTTATCTTAATTTATTAAACACTATATTGAAACAGTCTCTCTCATACTCTCATGCTTTCTGTCTCATAGAGTTAATACTGTATGTTGGCATACATATTTTTTGCTTCTATTGTACTATTTCCTTAGGATACTTTTTAGGAGTAGACTATTGCATCAGAATATGATAATTTTATGGCATTTGGTACATATCATCATATTGATTATCAAAAGTATTCCATTGGAAAAATATGCATGTCTTGACTTACAAAAACCACACCAGTACTGGATGTTTCATTAATTTTTCTTTTTGCTAGTGTATGAAATTTTAATTAGTCTCCCATGTTTGCTTTGGTTTGTATTTTTTATTCTGGAGTAGTGATGGAGAGGCCCTCATCTACATGGTTACTCTTACATTTTCTCACATAGCTGTTCCCTCTCCCTCACCCATCAACCTCAAGGTGTTTGTGTAAATACATGCATGCACTTTATGTAAATTAACCCTTTGTCATATTTTCTTTATTCTTGAGGAGATGCCTGTAGAGGAAATGTTAACTTGACATATAAAATTCCAGTGATTAATTCTTCCCAAAATTATGCCTGAAACTGAAATAATCAGAAGAGATAGCAACATGAGCAAGTTATTTGGAAATATGTTCATAAATATCAAGAGAAACAGCAAAAAGGCATTAAGGTGGTAGCTTCTGGGGGTCCGCGAGGTTGGGGACAGGGCAGGGAGCTGCTCTTTTTCATCAATCTTGTGTAACTATTTGACTTTTTATGTGGCAATTACAACCGATGGGAAAGATAAGATTGAATTTCTGAATCCTTCTCAACAAATGAATTGGAGGCTAACATAATGCTCTGTGCCCCTGCTTGAGAAAATCTTCCAATTAAGCTTTCTCCTCTCAAAAATTAATTTATGTTTTGCATCTCCTTCCCATTGCTCACAGCCAAGGGATGCTAAAAGGAAGGGACAAATATCTGGCCAAATTGTGTTCAAGGTTGCTATCAGAGTCATGTCTTTCCGAATCCCAGATTCTCATTATTTCCTCTTTTTTTTTAAAGTATTTTGCATAGATTTAATTAGAGCTCCTACATTGCAGTGGGGATCCATAACAGGAGGGGGTCTCTCTCCAGAGAAAAATTGATGCTCATTAACAAAGGAAAAATGGATTAATTTTACTTTGGAAACTCAAGATTCAAATGCATGCGAGCTGTGAGCTGTCATTTTATTCTCCGATAGGAGAAAAAAAAACTGACCTGAGATACCTGAGATGAATCATTTCCCCTAAAACCAGGCTGATTTTTTACTCTGAGTCCACCTGAGTTGAATTCCCCATTCTGCCACTTTTCAGGTGTTTGACCTAGGACAAACCAAACTTTTTTGGTCTCGGTTTTCTTAGCTGTAAAATGGAGGTAATAAGAACACCTACTTCTTGTAGCTTTTGCTAGAATTTCAGGAGTCAATGCATGCAATGGGTTTAAAATAATGCCTTTCACACAGTAAGAGCTCAGCGAGCTTTTCCAATCCATGTCATCTTTGTTATGATTCTCAAGGTGATGGATGGTCCTAGTGTGTAGGAAACCATGTCTACAGTCACAGAACTGTGAACAGGGATTTTTGTGGAGTTAAAAATCCAACATAGATGCCAACTGTGATTCTGCTATGTATCCGCTGTGCAACTCTGCCCAGAACATAGATTTCCTCATTTATATGTTGGATCCTGATACCTATTTCTTAAGGTTTACTGGGGAGATCAAAAGAGACAACATCTCTGAAGTTTGCTCTTCTGGTTTCTGCCATAAACTTGTTGCTCAACGGGGCAAAGAAAGCAGGGCACAGGAAGAATTAGAGCAGTTACCTGAGATGGCTGGAGCCAAACTATCTTCTCTTGTCCCAGGGGTGCCAACTGTAGGTGACAGGTGACAGACAAGTGGCAGTAGAGAAAACTACTGGATACATGCTCATTACTTAACACAAAGTCATCACTGAACCAGGCCCTGTGCTAGGAGGTAAATCAGGTCATTGCCCTCAAGGAGCTTAGTGCAGAGCAGCAAAGACAAACATGATTAGAATACTGTGTTCTACGTGCAAGAATAGAGTTAGAGAAATGGCTGTATATAGGAGAGGTGCCTAGGATGTGGAGAAGCTGGTTGGAAGGGAGATGTATTAGTAATCTATGCTGCATAACAAGTTACCCTCAAAATGTAGTGGCTAAAACAGCACAAGTATGCTATCACATTCTTTCTGTGGGTCAAAATCTGGGCGTGGCTTATCTGGGTCCTTTATCTCATGGTTTCTTGTAATGCTGCAAACACAGTGTTAGCACACGTAGGTAGTCTCATCTGAAGGTTCAGCTGGGGACGTGTCCACTTTCAAGCTCTCGTGGTTGTTGGCAGAATTCACTCCTTGACACTCTAGTGGGCTGGGGGTCTCGACTCCTCACTGCTGGCTCGAGGCTGCCCTCAGTTCCTTGCCAGGTGGACTTCTCCAGCATGGCAGCTCACTCCATCAAAGCCCACAGACCGAGAGGCAAAGGAGAGCCTGCTCCCAAGATGATCAGCACAACTGTTTGTAACCCTACCCTGGAAGTAACATCCATCACTTCTCCAAAGTTTGGCAAATCCCTAGGTTTAGCCCACCCTCAGGGAAGGGGATTCCACAACAGTGTGTGAATACTAGGAGGCAGAAACCACAGGAGTCATCTTAGAAGTCAGCCTGCCTAGAAGGACGTCTGAGCTGATTCTTAAAGCTGGGATGGAAAGTAGAAAGTCATAAAGACAGAGCAAGAAAACAAGAAACAGAAAAGATAAATAAGTTATCTTATTTTCTAAGGTGTGTTATCTGTTAGGGAAAATAAAGATGGGCTTCAAATACAGGGAGCAAATGAGACAATTGATATAGATAAGAAAAAATAGAGATGCGCCGGGCGTGGTGGTGCATGCTTGTAATCCCAGTACTTTGGGAGGTGGAGACCAGAGGATCCGGGTTCGCGGCCAGCCTCATCTCTCTCTCTCTCTCTCTCTCTCTCTCTCTCTCTCTCTCTCTGTACTTAGTGAGGCACTCCGCAACTTCGTGAGACCCGGTTTCAAAATAAAGTATAAAAAATAGGGCCGGGGGTGTAGCGCGGAGGTAGAACGCCCCTGGGTTCAAGGTTCAATCCCCGGTACCGCAAAAAAAAAAAAATAGAGATGAATTTTGAAGGGGAAACAAAGTTGGTTACCCTTGCTTGTGGGGTGGTCTGAGAGTCACATGCTGATGAGGATCTTTTCCTAAATTTATTTTGAATTGGTGAGTAGAGAAGAGGTCAGGGTGACATAAGTAGGCAGCATTCATGTGGTGAAGGCTGAAGCCCTCCTGGCAGATACAGTCTGTTCCCTTGGCTTTGAATTTTTAACTTCTTTATTCAATAAACAGACCCCCTCCTTTAGATTAAACTATGTGATGGACATTTAATTAACTAAGCAATCACCTAATGTCAGTTGTTATAATTTTCTGTTCTTTTTAGTTTCTACTGTACCTTATGTTCTTGTGTCCTTCTTGTTTCCCTGATATGGTTATTTAAAAAATGATTGCAAAGACTCACTGCCATTATATTGAGTATTTCAGCCTATGGTCTGGGATTCCCACTGGTCCCCCTGATTCCAGGGAAGCAAGCAAATAGTCTAAACATATTTGAAGTTGTTGTGATGAGGAAGAATGACTGGTAAGTCAACTGAACTTTTGGATTCAGTTTGGTCATTCTCCTCTGCCTCTATGTTCCTAGTTATAAAATGGGATAACTGGACCCACCACCCTTATCTTTTCACACCATAGGGCTTGGTGAACTTTTACTGAACCCTGTTTAAGAGTTACCTGTTCTATAAGAATACCCAATCCTCCTATACACAGCCAGACTCTCCCTCCCGATACCCAACTGTACCTCCTGGGCCCTTCCACAGCAGAACGAGGTACACAACACTGCTGCTGTTTATTAAGTTCTAAATCCTTAAAGATGGAACTGTACTTTATTCATCTTTGAACTCTCCATTTCTGAAATACAGTGGTAATTTTGTAGAAGAGAGGAAAGGAGAGAATTAAAAAGAAAAAGAAATGGTAGGATAGTAGGGCAACTAAATGCTCAATAAATGTTTGTTGATAAGTGAAGGAATGAAAAGTCTTTTGATTATTTTCTTCTCTGGTCTATTGAATTCTACAGAAATGTTTTCATTTCACTCTGATAGGCATCTCAAATATTGAGGCTATCATCATAATAGAAGATTGAATTATCACTAACTCGGATTGCACACGAAAAATAAAAATAGCTTTCAGAAAAGGACTCTCCCATAAAAAATATTTTTATTTACCTTTATTGTTAAAATAAAGCTTTGGCAGAACAAGGGCCACCTATTAAATGAAGAAATGATGGGGGCAATTTTCTTTTAGTATACCAAATACTTGAAATGCATGCTGAAACAGATAAATGATAGGAAACATGGATAGAACTGAATTAATTTGAAATGATGTTATTTTACCTTTATTCAACAGAAATAAGTAATATGAAAACTTGGAAATTCTTAATTTCTCAAACTTTATGATATTCTTAATATTTAATTTCTTGACAGAAAAGTAACATAATTAACCTATCAGTTCTTCCTTTTGTAGTGTTTTTGCATATTGGAGTGCAGGAGTTAGTCTGTGAGAGAGCTTAGGTCAATTATCCTTATTGTGCAGACTTAATGCTTACTATGTATGTGTGTGTTAGGTTGCATTGCAGAAGAAATAAAAGCAGAAGAGGTATGCTTAAGTAAAAAGTAGTATTAAACATGGCAGAAGAATAATTTAACCACAGGTAAATCCTGACGTTTTCCTGGTGTCTGCTTTCTGCAGATCAGCGCTGCTGCAAGCAGCACGTGATTAATAATCCAGCAGCAGAGATGGAATGATGGGTGGCTATATGGACAGGCGCATGCTGATAACATTCAGCCACACCAGCGGCCCTACGGAGTTCAGTGAGTTGCTGAGAGGAATAAGGTAAGTATTAACTTCTAACAATAACAACTATTTCCCACTGCATGTGCGTCCACAGCTTCTCAGTAAATCTACTGAGTTGCTTGAGAGATATTCCAAGTGTCAAATATGTAACACTCAGTGCCCAGCATGTCGTAGGGATATATTGAAATTAGTTGAATGGAATCTGCATGGCTGCTCTAAAATGATTGTCTATCTTTGGGAACTGAATGCTTGCCGATAGAATCAACATTGCCTGTACTTACAATGATTCGGGTGGCATTCTGGTCTGATAGTCTAAATATAAACATTGCAAGTTTAATGATGAGACCTGAGAGGGACCTTTTTTTCTAAAAACCTATGCTTGCAAATGCCAATAAGGAAAAATAAAAGCAAAGCCAAAACATTGTTTTTTTTTTTAATGGCTTTTTGGCTCAAGCATAAAACAAAAACAAGCCAAGTGTGATGGTGCATGCCTGTAATCCCAGTTCTTGGGAGGCTGAGATAGGAGGATCACAGGTTCAAGGCTATCCTCAGCAACTTAGTGAGCCCCTCAAAAATTTAGTGAGATCCTGTTTTAAAATAAAAGAATAAAAAAGGGCTAAGGGTGTAGTTCAGAGGTAGAATGCCCCTGGTTTCTATCCCCAGTACCAAAAAACAAGCAAACAACAAATAAAAAAGCAAAAAACAACAACAACAAAAACAGGCCAGTGAGTTGGGAGATAAAAACAACTAAACTCAATTACATTTGACACTGAAACAACATGGATTTGAACTGCATGAGTTCATTTGCATGTGGATATTTATTTATTTATTTACTTATTTTGGAGACAAGATGATATGAATGTAACTTACCAATGAACCATGTAGCCTAGAAATATTTGAAAAAACAAGAAAAATATATGTCATTAATGCACAAAAAATATATGTAGATAATAGTATATTGTATGATTTGCTACCCAAAAATATACAAGGATCTGTTATAAAAAGTTAAAATTTTTCAATACTTACAGACTCAGACCATACATGGCACCATTTATAATTGAGAGAAATAAAAGTAAATGCAAAGATGCAATATTAAATCATAGCTGCTTAGCAGTGACTGCAGTCCATATTGCGCTTCTGTAATAATTGTGTAACCCCCTCCTTCCTGTTTCTATTACTGTGAGTTCAAGAGTGGTGAGAGTTGGCTTAAAACACCATGCACTGCCAATAATCCCCACATGAGAAGCTCAACTCTCCAGTAAATTGCATACAGCAATAAAAAGTAATCTTTTGAAATTCTTGAGTGTTTTTCATATATATAATGCATACAATATACAAAATATGTTAATCAACTCTGTTATTGGTAAGACTTCTGGTCAACATCAGGCTATTAGAAGTTAAATTTGGGGGGAATAAAAAGTTATACTTATATATTCAAGCTTGTGGGGCTCAGTGTCCCTAATCACCTCATGTTCAAAGGTCAATTGTAGTTGTTTTTTTCAGAGCGGCCAATACACTGTATTGCTCCAAACTGTGCAGCCTCAGGCCTCTTTCATCTTGGGCCACCCTGTGTCTACAACATAACAATAAGGGTTTTATTAGTTTCCAATTGCTGCTATAACAAATTATCACAAACTCAGAGCTCAATACAAAACACAGATGTTCGCTCAAATTCTGGAGGAACTGTAAGAACTCCAAAATCAGTCTCACTTGGGTAAAGTCAAGATGGCAACAGGACTGGTTCCTTCTGCAAGTTTAGAGGTGGGAATTCATTTCTTTGCTTTGTCAGCTAACTGTGGGCGCTTATATTTCGTGGCTTTTGGGTCCTTCTTTCACCTTCAGAACATATCACCCACTCTCTGCTTCCCTCAACTCACTGCTTTCTGCTCTCATGAGGAGAGATGTACATAATCCAGGATAATCTCTGCATCTCAAAATCCTTAACTTAATCACAACTGTAGTCTCTTTCATCATATAAGGGACCCATACATATTCCCCAATGCCATGAATTAGCATTGGACTTCTTGTAAACCATTGTCCATTCTCCCATAAGGACATAATCACAAGTCCAGTTGATAGAATATTGAGTTGAATAAAACAAGGCAAATTTAGGATCAAAGATAAATGCTGGGCTAACAAAGTACCTTTTTAGGTAGAAATAAGGCATGTTGCTTTGATGCTGCCAGCCAACAGTCTCTCAACCTATTTTCCCTCCATAGGATAAGGTAGCATACCTGGATTTCTTATCAATAAAGTTCACTCCCTCCTTGTGTCTACTGTGCTCCATTGCTGAGACCATTGTTTTTAGCCTTCTAGGGATCCGTGGAGCATCCAGGGATTCATAATTTACTATCTTTTGCTGTGAGTATACTCTCCTGGTCCCCTAATGATCCAAATTTGTTTCTGATTGTGCTTAACAAACTCGGAATATATTCACCTTTATCAGCATAAAAATGTCCCCACATCATGCTTTCTCCTGACTGGCTTCATTTCCTTTCTTGAAATTAGCCAACACAAAGTACAATCAGCTCCTGGATTTTATATCCTGTGACTTGTGCATGTCAGGCCTTATTGTTGCCAATGGGTGGGTGAAAATTGGGAGCCAGGGGATCCTGCATTGGGCTGAGCATGATTCATCCTCCTTTGGTTTATTTGGCTCCTGATGCTATCAAAGATCAGTGTTGTATTATGTCTCCAGTATTAGGGACAGAGTTGCCAGCTGGGAGCAGCTTGCCCTCCACCCTCGCAATAAAGCTGAGTAAAGTTTGACCCTCCAATCTTGTGCCCAATCAGAGAGCATCCATGGGCTGAGATTTTCCCTACTTAATTAGAATCTGTCTTGGTGAGATCATTAGGCGCTGGGTGCCCAAAGATGCTCCTACACAGCAGTTTTCTTCCTCTTCTTCTGGCTTGGCACAGCCTTGTCAACAGGTGTGATCAACAGTAAGGAAGCGTGCAGTGCCAGGGCTCCCATTCTGGTCCAGAATGAGAACCCACGACTGAAAAGATGGCACTCACAGCCTTAGGCAGGCTGCCATGAAAGCGTCGTTCCTTGGCACTGGTGCCCATGGCGAGCGTCTAGGCAACTTTTGATTGGGCACCATGCCCTCCAAACAGATGGGCATGAATGTAGGCAGGCAAGAGACCATTTATTTATATCAACTGTATTTGCTGAGGGCAGGGTTCCCAGCTGGGAACATCAAAACAGCTCTTTGTCCTGGCTGTCTGCAGCTCCGATGGAGGTGATGCAGCCTTGCACATTCAGCTAGATTAATTTTGAAAAATAAGAACAATGTTTCTATGGACACCAGGGGACATTTTTGGCTCCCATCAATGGTTCAGAGCACAGAGCAGGCTGGGCCCAAGTCATTTTAATAAAATCTTCCATCCCTGTTTGGATTTGGTGGGAAAGAGCCAAGAAAGCTTTCCAAATCAGGCCAAAATTAGGTGAACAGAGTTAGCCCCACATGGAAGCCAGCTTTGTGAGTCCTTTTACACACAATGACAAGTAGCTTCCAAAGAAAATTAAGCTGAAGTCACCCAGACTGGAGAGCTAGGAAAGCATTGTGATTGAGCTCACCGCCACACTGTTTCTCTGGGCATCCATTAACCTTCATGTTGTCCCTCCTGTAAATGATGAATGGGATCAAGTGTGAGCTGAAAGTGCAAGATCTACATTAGGGCTGACTACAATAGGAGCTTCAGTTGGCTTTCGGAATAAATAGATAAATAAAAAGAAAAGAATTATTACCTGCATTTAGACATCTGAGCAATCATAGAGGTCTCTGTAGAGTACAACTTTAATATTAGTATTAACTTCTAAAATATATTGTTTGCTTGCAATGAATCTGGAATTTGTCTTAAGCACCTTACATGTAATATTTTGATTAATTTTCACAATAGTTCCAGGAAGGTAGATGGCTATTAGTATTCATTTCACAGATGAGTAATTGAAGATTAAAGAGATATATTAGTCATTTCTTAGGAAAATAAAATACCTGAGGCAGGCTAACTTTATAAAGAAAAGAGGTTTATTTAGATCACAGTTTCAGAGATTTAATGGCATGGCACTGGTCTCAACTCTGCACTGGCGAGGGCCCTCTTGGCTGCATCATGTCATGGGGGGAGATTATGCATAAAGAAGAGATCACATGGTGAGGCAGGAAGCCAGAGAGGCTGGGTCCCACAATACCTTCCTATGGCACTCCCCTAGTGACCTAAGGACCTCCCACTGCCACACGGAGGGCCACACTTCCAACACATGAGACTTTAGGGAGACAACTTCCAAACCATGACAAGAGACTTACCCAAAGTCACACTACTGGTAGGTGGAAACCAGGCTACAAACACAGGGCTACCTGACTCCTCCTACTCCTACTAAGGCCACTGTCACATCCCTTTTCCTCTAGAAACGCTGGAAGCTGCCAATCTGTTAATGATTTGGCTTGCCTGCCTTGAGTGTTTCATATCATGGTAGCTTAGATAGGTGCACCTCAAATTTAAATGTGCCTAGACATCATCTGGGGAGGGGGAATGCAGATTCCAATTCAGTAGAACTGGGAAGTGTCCTAAGGTTTCCACATTTTTAACAAGCCCATAATGTTGGCAGCCAGCTACACTGAGAGTCGCCAGGTTTCAATTTAGAGCACTGAATCTAACCTGAGCTGCACATTGGAATGACCCGGGGAGATTTTAAAATACCAGCATCCACATTTTACCCCCAGAGATTCTGATTTAATTGTCTCATAACCATTGGGTTAGCAGTTCTCATACTTCCCAGCATTTTGTCATTTATTTCAGAGGGGAATGCTGAATTTTAAGAGATGTTCTTGGTTACATATCATGCAGGTGGCAAATAAGACACTGGATGAAGATGTGTGGTTGGAGGGCCCTCCCAGTCTCTAGTCAGTTCATTTTCCTGATGCTGATTATCTATAACAATGCTGGAGGCAGGTTATAGGACGAGCCTGTTACTCATGCAGTCATCTTTAACAGGAACAGCTGGGAGCAAGAACATACTGAGACCAGCAGCACTGCTACAATCGTGTAAGAGCTGAATGTTGACAAAATGTATGTTGATGGAGGTGATGAGAAATTACAATCAGGAACATCATCTTTCTATAGCATTGGCTTTTTTGATTATCATTTTTGGTTGAGAGGATCTGAATAGGAAAACCTGGGGCCATTCAAATCTCAACTGTGCCAAACCTATAATCAATTACACATAACAAGCAATAGTATGGGTCAGGTGTTCAATGATTGCATTTATTAAAGAAGAGCAATTGATTCCATGTTGGCAGATATGTGACCATGGCTCTTTTTAGGGTTTCCTGCTTAGTGTGATCAAACCAAACAGACCACAGATTATTAAATCCAAATCAATATTTTTGCTAGCAAAAGCAAAGCATTCAGTAAGGGGGGGGAATGTATCTACTTTTCAGAAGATCTCTGCCTCATGTATTATTGATGCAAAGATGATCAGATAAAAACTGGAACTTGGCAAGCTGTCAAATAAAAAATGCAGAGTGAATCAAAAATTTATAAAATAGTATTGAGTTATTACAATTCTATTACAGATACCAGTAATCATTTTTACTGAAACAAACCCCTCCTATGGCTGTACAGCTAGGATGTTAGGGTACGAGGATTTAGGACTCAACCCCGTTTTGAAGGAAAGATACCAGAAAATTAAAAATTAAATGTAAAGAGTAAATGATTTAGTCACAGTTCAGTAGCAGACTGAATAAAAACAATAGAGTTTTTTAAAAAAATAATGACAGTATTTTCCTTCTTGGGCCACATTTTGCTGACTTCC
This sequence comes from Glis glis, assembly GCA_004027185.1. Taxonomy (NCBI): domain Eukaryota; kingdom Metazoa; phylum Chordata; class Mammalia; order Rodentia; family Gliridae; genus Glis; species Glis glis. The sequence continues at coordinate 22,698 of PVJS01027765.1, forward strand.
TTGAAAAATTACTGGCATTAGATTCTGGGCAGGATGAATTGCTTTACAGAATCTGTAAACCTAATTTGTGCATGTGCCAAGAACACACACCATGCAAGACATTGGGGAGGAAAAATGACTTGGTGAGATATTTTGTCACTTATGGATTTTTTATAGAAAAAATTCCCAACTCTATAGTTTTATTGGCTATTTTATCTTGCATAGGGCCCTTCTTCCTCCCTGGCTAGGACGGAAGCTCTGACAATGCCAGAAATATATTCAAGAATGAAGAGATGTCTGTCAACATCCCTGAATATTCAGAAGATAATTGCCAACCAAAATTAGAGCATCTTGACATAACATCCCTTTAGTTCCCAAGCCTGTGTACCTTTCCAAGATCAAATACATATCTGCAATTATTAAATCAGGAAAGTCCTAAGACACAGTCAGCATCAGGAAAATGACACCAAGTTTGACTGAGACCTGTTTTTATGCCTTTGGCTTTCCCTCAGTGCCTAGGTAGACAACAAAGAAGGTCTGTTGGAGCTGAAAACAACTCCTAAGCAAGGTCAGTGGGAAATACACCCAGAAATATCAGCCCTGGTCTCTGGTCTGTAAGAAACTCCACCTCAATGGACTTGAATCAAGAGCAGAAAGTGGAGAAAAGGGTTGCTTAATTAGACCCTGAGCAAAACAATCCTGTGTTATCACCAGTTTTCATTATACTAGGGCTCAGAGAGTGTTGCAAATTTTAATCAGATTTTGATACCATGCCATGAGCTCCGCAGACATGACCTGGCCCAACATGGACTAAAACCTCCTGAAACCTCCTGAACTGTGAGCAAATAAATCTTCCTTCCTCTAACTTATGGTCGTCAGACATTTTGGATCACAGCAGTGAGAATATTGACTGAAACACAAGAGAAGTTTTAATTTCCCTCCTAGAACCAACTTTAAAATGTTCTCAGCCAGGTGTGATGGCACACGCTTGTAATCCCAGTACCTGGGAGGCTGAGACAGGAGAATCGCAGGTTCGTGTCCAGCCTCAACTACTTAGTGAGGCCCTCCGCAATTTAGCAAGACCCTGTTTCAAAATAAAGAATAAAAAATCAGGCTGGGGGTATAGCTCAGAGGTAGAATGCCCCTGGGTTCAATCCCCAGTACCAAAAAAAAAAGTTCCCATGATACTTGCTATGGATGAGTCTTAGGTAACCCTTTATGTGCTCTGCTATTGTGCTGATCTTCTCAAGATTTGGGGCTAAGTATGTGGGGTTGGTCCCTCCAGTTATGAGGTGAGGGAACTCATCATGGACCATATTAGGGCTGGAGGCAAGTGGGTTGTGATATGTCAAGTAAGAACAAAGTTAGTTTGAAATCAGCCTGCTGTGTGTTCTTCCTCCATCAGAGTCTAGTGGAGAAAATGGAAGCCACCCTATTTCACACAGAAGGGATTTAGTACAAGGAGTTGGTTAGATAGGCATAAACAAGGGCCCTTTTAGACAAAGTACAGTCATGTGTCTCTTAATGATAGGCATGCACTCTGGGAAATGTGTCCTTAGGTGATTTCATCCTTGTGTGAATGTGATAGGGTGCACTTACACAAATCCAAATGGCATAAGTCAATCACTTGCCCTGGCTTCTTGGTGCAATCAAGAGACACAGAAGCCGGGCGTGGTGGCGCACGCTTGTAATCCCAGTACTTTGGGAGGCGGAGACCAGAGGATCCCGGTTCGCGGCCAGCCTCAGATCTCTCTCTCTCTCTCTGTCTCTCTGTCTCTCTGTCTCTCTCTCTCTCTCTCTCTCTGTCTGTCTCTCTCTCTCTCTCTCTCTCTCTCTACTTAGTGAGGCCCTCCGCAACTTCGTGAGACCCGGTTTCAAAATAAAGTATAAAAAATAGGGCCGGGGGTGTAGCGCGGAGGTAGAATGCCCCTGCGTTCAATCCTCGGTACCGCAAAAAAAAAAGAGACACAGAGACACAGAGCATGTACGAAGCTGCTACTGGTGTAGCATGGCACACTGTTTTATGGTAAATATTTTTATAAGTAGGAGTATACTCTAAAATAACAATAAAAATCAGAATATAGTAAATACACAAGCCAGCAATATAGTTGTTCATTATCATTATCAAGTACTGTACATAATCAAGCATATGTACTATAATACAACTAGTGGCATGTAGATTTATCTAACCTGTGTTTCACAAACATATGAGTAATGCATTACACTAGGATGTTACAAGGGTGATGATACCACTAGGCGGCAGGAATTTTTCAGCTCCACTCTAATTTTACAGGAGCACCCCATCATCTACGTGTGGTCCATGGTCCATCACTAACCGACATGTTGTTATATGGTGCGTGACTATGTAAGTAAAACTATCTAGGGTGAAAAGCTCTCTAGCTGCACACAGGAGTTTGGCAAGCTTAGCCAAACACCCTGGTTCGAATTTCATTTCAGCCATTTGGATCTCCTTACTTACTTATGTTAGGAAGTATAAAATCTCTCCTCATTTCCTATTGTCAATTTCAATGTAGAGTGGCTGAAAAGTTGTTCAAGTAATTACTGTGCTTCACCAACTGGGTGCCTTCAGCCATAAGGGGCCTTTTGGGTTTGCAATAGCTCTGCTGGAATTTCCCTTCTTGGCTGATCCTGGCACAAATTGCTAATGACTTTGAGAGTGTGGTCCTTTTGCTCCCTGGAAGGGAAGTCGGTTCCTGAAGAACTGCTCTTTGCTCTAAGGCTGTGTGTAGAGATTATGGGAGTGGAAGGGTGGTGGCAGCAGAGGGGCATAGGGACAGAGGAGATCACTCAGCCTCAATCCTAATCAACACCACTGATGAGTCCCCCATTGATTCTGCCTCACAATTATCTCTTAAACGCATCCTTTACCCTAGCCAGTAGGTTCCTTCAGGCCATTTTATCTCTCAGCTTAAATGTCCAACAACCTCCTAACTGGTTCCTCTGCCTTCTACCCAGTCCTCTTCTCATCCAGAATTCTCCATAGCAGTATGCTCAGCTGCACCCCTCAGCTGCACCCCTCCTCTATCCTCACCAGCAGATATTTGGAAATGTGTGAGAGTGTTGAGGGTTGTTGCAATAACTGGGGTGAAGGTGCAGGATACTGGTATTAAGGTGCAGGAATCAGGTATATTGAAATGCTTAACATATTAATTTCCTATTGCTATGCTAATGAAGTACCACAAATTTAGGAGCTTAAAACAGCATTCATTTATTATCTCAGTTCGGAGGTCAGAAGTCTGACAATGATCTAAGGGGACTGAAATCAAGGTTTCAGAAGGGTTGCATTTCTTTTTTTTTTTTTTTTTTTTTTTTTTGG
>PVJS01027766.1:0-26013 GCA_004027185.1 Glis glis
AAAAAAAAAAAAAAAAAAACCCTAGATTAGTCAATGTATTTCTCCTACTATTATTGTTTTAAAGATGTCAGAGCCTCTTCTGTCCTTAGTAGTTGACTTTATTAGGAGAAAAGTTTAAGCAGATAGAAAAACAAAATTTTTCCCCTTCATAGGCCTTGGAAGTTGAATGATAAATGCTGAGCTATATTTGCATAGAAATTACTATCTTGAAAAAGTCTGCTTTCTTGACACTCTGGAAATGTAGCTCATTGCTGATTTTTTTTTTAATGATGAATTGCTGCGTTGTTTTAGAGGCTGCCTGATTAACTTATTCTATACTAGAAGCTGCCATAGTGACTTAGTTGTCTTTTGCTTCCTGTTTTGGAAACATTTGGAAATCACTTGCTCCTGAGAGTTTCTACTTTTTTTTTTTCTGGTAGCATTTTCTGCATTTTTGTTGTTGTAAGTGATTTAGCCTATTCTTTCATTTTGAATGGTTCATGCCATCATCTTTGTGTGTCCAGCTGTCTTTTGGTAGAAAAGAAGTGTCTTAAATTGTTCTCTGCTGAACCAGATTAAAATGACTTTACTGTTATGCCATTAAAGTAATCTTTTGTTTTTCTTTTGTGGAGGGTTCAGCATTATGAATTAGGGCACATTGCTCAGATACAAAGGAAAATTTTTTCCTTACTCTTCAGTGATGGGTCTTTTAAATTCTAGAACAAAATGAACAAGAGTCTGAACCTGTTTTTACTCATTCTTTTGTGGACTAATTTTCAAATAATTTTGCTAATTTTGTGTGTGTGTGTGTGTGTGTGTGTGTGTGTGTGTGTGTGTGTGTATACCACTGAGCTATACCCCTAGCTTGAGATCTTTTTGTTGGTGGTGGGAGGAGAGGGGTTTGCTAATTTAAATCAATAAGTCTTAGTTGGGATCTACAGACTACTTAAGAATTTTTTTGGAAGCTGTAGACCACAGGAAAGCAATGAATAATTACACACATGTGTTCATATGCATATGCATGTGCTTGTGCGGACACACACATACACACACACACACACACACACACACACATTTTGCAAACATTTTTAGGAGATTCAGAGAGATTCTGGGAGCCCACCTGTGACCTAAGTTAGAGAAATCTGTTTGAGTTATTTCCAGGAAAATGTGTAAAATCAAGAAGGAACGATCTCTTAACTGTGAGCTACATGAAATTGTTTCCCCCTCCCCACATTAGCTCTTAAAGTCCATCTAACTTCTGAAGCCAAACTGGAGTCCTCTTTGATGCTCTTCTCTCCTTTGCCAGATGGGTAAGGCTTGTTACTCCTATCCCAAAAGCCTGTCTCAAATTCTTTGCCTTCCCATTGCCACCACCATCATCCAGGCCTGCTTTGTGTCTCCTCCCAAGTGTTCAGCTTTCATTTTTGTTTTGCTTGAATCTTTTCTACACAGCATTTAGCGTGGTTTTCCTAAAAGAGGACTCAGATTCCCTCACAAACCTCCACTCCCCACTGTGAAATGCTCAGCAGCTTCCATGTGCATGTGGAATAAATCCAGAGCTCTGACCCGGCTGACACGAACCTGCAAGCTGTCTTGACACTCCAGTTAGATGGGTCAGACTCACTCTGGCTTGACAGTCTGGCTTGGAATAGTCTTCCCCTTGTACTGTTGTAGCTTTGCTTCTCATCTCAGCCCTTGTCTCTTATTACAGTAGTAACTACATTTTGCCTTTTTTCTGTTCATCTGGTAGAATGTGCGCCTTTGGAAACAAGGGGATACATATACCTGGCTGTGCTGTATCAGTGCTGTACACAATAGCTGCCTGGCAGTAGGTTCTTAATTAATAAGTGTTTATTAAATGAATACATGGAAAACATACAAAGTTCTCAAAATTCTTAGCTTTGTCTTTTCCTACAGAATTTTGTCCTTATGGATCTTCATCAGTAACTCATTCACAAGCTCATTCATTAAATACTTGTTGAATACCTCTCACTATGAAATATTCTCGCCTCATTTATTTTGGGTTGCTAGCTCATAGAGGACTGAATTTTTTTGATGGAAGGTGGGTGTTGATTCAGATTCTGTGAGAGCCAAATTAGCATAATTATCTCTTTCATTACTTTTAAATAAAGGATTTTTCTATCAATATTAATATTTGTCAAAGAAGAGATTTGATTGTTATTAAAGAGAATAGAATAGTGTTATCTTTAGATCTTTCTGAGCTCTCTTGAGTTAATGGTCCACAAGTTTTCCATTTAAAAGGCATGAACTTAGTCAGGTATGCTGGTGTATGCATGTAATCTCAGCACTTGGGAGGCTGAGACAGGAAGATTGCAGGTTTGAGGTCAGCCTCAGCAACTTAACATCTGACTAAGCAACTTAACAAGGCCCTCAGCAACTTAGCAAGACCCTGTTCCCAAATAAAAATTAAAACTAGGGCTGAGAGTGTAGCTTGGAGGAAGAATGCCTCTGGGTTCAATCTCCAACATCACAAAATAATAATAATGATGATGATGATGATAATAATAATAATAATAATAATAGGCATGAACTTTGACCTCTGGTGTGTGAAGGATAGTTTGTATTTATTTATTTTTGTATGCTTTAAAATATATCTGTTTTAGATTAAGAATTTAAAACTCAGATTTTTAAGGATTAAATTCATTTTCCTTAATTATTTTCATTAAAGTAAACTGAGTCTGAACTGGTTTTCTGGTCTTTTAAGAAACCATATTTTCTGGAACATTTTGAAGAATTTATCCATGAGAAAGAATAGTTTCCAAGATTAAGCAGTGAATAAAAGCTACATGCTATTTATTTTTTCACCAAACACTTATTGAAAGCCTGCCTATGTCAAGCTCCGCATGTGGCACTAAGAATGTTGATCTATTAAGGGACCATTTCTTGTCTTCCAAGAATGCTTTATCTGCTGAATATATCCCCCCTTTTGTTCATATTCCCCTTTCCTTTGACCTCTTATTTTCTCCTTCGGTAGTTATATTTTAGCTATTCTTGATCTTCACATGTTTCTCTATTGGCTTGGTCAACTCTATTGGAGACCTAATAGGAACCTAGAGCTAATAAGCCAACTGAAAGTTGGAATCCATATGCTTTGGGGGACTTGGTAAACCTTGCCCTAGAAGAATCCTAGCTATGTGGGAGTTGGGGCCCTATTTTACTCTGGCCACTCTGTGACCATAGGTGCTTAGGAAGATCTCTCCTTGTTCATATGTTGGTTAAATGAAAGTGTGTACATGGTAGCTTACTGTTCAGTTGTTTATGTTGCAAGTGGTTTTCTCGATCTCCAAAGAATTACAAATTTTTAGCATTATTTTCTGATCTATAGTAGGCTAGAAAGCCTTTTATAGGGGCTTTGAAATTATTTTCCTACTAGAGCATATTATCTATCATTAAAAAATGTCCTCATTGTGGATGATTCTTAAATATTTTTTCAACTGCTAAGTGCATTTTATTTGTTCTGTTGCAACATCTCCAATTCTTAACTCCTGAGAGCATTTTATAACATTTTAATATTAGTATGTTCCCATTCCTGTGTTTATACATCATGGACAGACATTTTTGAGTGACAGTTAATTTCCCTTTTCAGTACTCTCCTAACCAGAATTATCTAAATCCCAGACACTTCTGCCTATCTCTAGGACAATAACAATAATAATAGATTTTCATAATGGTTACCCAGAGACATTGCAAGACCCAGAAATGACTTCTATATCATTAAGAAAGGGGGATAGGGAGTCCTTGGAAAAATGTTTTTATTGCTTTATAATTGAAGAATGGCAGATACTTGGCATGCATGCTAATATTCTTCCCTCCCTCGTGGCAGCCAAAACTAATAAATTCCCCTCTTCTTTCCCCCGGATCCCTATCAGGGCCTCAGAAACCTCTTTACTGTACTAGCTCTAAGCAGCTCCTACCAGTTAGTTGAAGTTAGCAAAAGAAGTGAAACCTATTTAGCAATAAGCTTGCTCAAGTCGCTGTGACCTTGATGAGCAGAGGACCCTGCTGACCTGCAGTTCAAGGCCCAGATTGCCAAGGAATCCACCATGGCAAAGCATCGCTGGTTCTCTTGGAGAAGGCAAGAAAGCTTTGGGGGTCTCATACTGGAACTTAGTGTCTCTGGCCTAAAAGTGGCATCCATCGTATTTGCTCACATTACTTGACCTGAATTCCTTAAGCATCAATCAACCACAAGGATACAGAAGGCAGAATCTGACCATGTGCCCAGATATGGTAATAATAGCACCAATGACTGTCATATTCCATGTGATATTTTATTATTGATTGATTGATTGATTGATACTGGGAATTGACCCCAGGGGCATTCTACCTCTAAGCTACAATCCCAGCCCTTTTTATTTTGTTTTTTGAAATAGGTTGCTAAGAGTCTTGCTACATTGCTGAGGCTGGTCTCAAACCTGAGATCCTCCTGTCTCAGCCTACCAAGTACTAGAATTACAGGTATGTGCCACCAACTAGCTATGATGTATTTGAATGCTCAACTTCTTAGCATATTTCATGTAGCAAAATGCCTTCTTTTATTCTTCTTCTCCCCTTCCCCTTCTTCATCTCCCCTCCCCTTCTCTCTCTTCTCCTTCATCTCCTCCATCTCCTTCTTCTCCTTCTCTTCTCCTGCTCCTATATGATTAATAGGACATTTACTCAACTTTTGTTTAAAAAGTAGAAAACTTCTTCAGGTATCTCTGTATTTTGATGCTCAGGATTTCCAAAGAACATTCTCCAGAGCATTTGTCCTATACAGTGTTTTTCAACCAATGATAATAATAATAATAATAATAATAATAATAATATAACTTTATAGTTAGGTAAATTTTAAAAGTACTACATAGTATATTTTCTTTTTGAAAGTCAGAATGCACTTTAGCACATTAAACATCCTGACCTGATGAGTATTGAAGTAAAGAAAGCTGTTTTACCTCATTGCATCCAATGTTTCTCATTCTTCTTTGACCAAAAGCTTTTCTTTTTATGTAGAATGTCTAATAATAGCTCATGGAAGTAGAGTTCTGTCCTACCACTCTAGTAAACACTGCAGTATGTACCTGGAGACTTTTATAACCTCAGGGGTTTTAAAAGAATGTCTAATAATAGGGTTATGTAGAATGTCTAATAATAGCTCATGGAAGTAGAGTTCTGTCCTACCGCTCTAGTAAACACTGCAGTATGTACCTGGAGACTTTTATAACCTCAGGGGCGGGGGACACTGAAACAACATGGGCAGTTATACCACAAGGCCCCATCCAGGATTTTTATTTAACATGTATTTCACTTTGGACAAGTAGCTTACCTTTTTTGGCCTCATCTTCTGAATCTGGAAAAATGTGTGTAGGGGCATGATATTATCTACCTCAGAGGCTTGCTGATTATCACTAGGATATTGTAGGCAGCAACCAAGTATTACACATATTGTTTCCTTCCCCTTATGATATTGTTTACTTCTTCCCCACCTATGTAGTTTAATATAAGCACATTTTTTCCAATATGATGCTAGTATGTCAAGCAATATATGATTCCTTGCCTTGAAAATTTCACAAAAAAAACTGCATGAAATTAAAACCGAAGACTCTGTACCAGAATACTGCCAGGCTGCACGCTTTCCTGTCATTTACTTTCTTTGAAAGTCACGTTTCTATGTTTTTGAGTGTGATTCTCACCTTTGAGCATCCAGATCGGTGTAGAATGTTTGTGGGTAGCTCAAGGATACCTGGATTTTCTTCTCCCAGGTGACCAAGGACTAACCATATCCTTGGCCAAAGAATTTTCCAGAATACAACATGATGTTCATGAGATGCTTGCCTAATATTCAACTATGAGCAGAATGCTATCATTATCTTAATCACACTGTTCTGGAATTTACCATACTGGAAATCAGATTTGTTTGAAATTACATCCATGCCACTCACACTTATGGTTGATGAATATCCCATGAACTCTTTATTGTGTTACTGAAATGGTTATGTTTAAATTCAGTGAAGAAAGGTGTGACCCAAACTGGCAATCTGTTACTTCAGAATTGTATTTCCTAACTTTTTTTGGTGAATATTTCTACCTTTCCAATAATGAAATTTCCCTCAAGTGCCCATGTTATGAAGAGATTACTTTTGAGGATGCTACCTACTTCAATGAAAAGCTCTGCAACTTTGGTATTTAAATCAAATAAATTGAATCTTATCTTAAAAAGTAGCTCACTGTCCATTCTGTTGTTTTTTGAAGGAATATTTTAAACATTTGCAAGGACTGGGAGTATTTGTTAGAGCAAATGATGAATTACATAAGGTCTGTAGAAGTTGGCAATGCAAATTAGAAAATTTGGTGCTCATCATGAAACTACATACAGATCTACAGTAGAGATGAATCTACTCTTTTTTTTAGTTCAGAAGATTAACTAATTCCACATCATATTGTTTGATATGGCCTTACTCCATATTCGTATATACAACATGCTAATAAGTCTCATCAAACTCAGTAATATTTGGATGATTTGATTTGTTTTGGTGACTTTTGTATTCTGAGCTCCTAGACTAGATCAGATACAGAAAAGTAAATTGGGGCAAGTCTGAGCAATTCTGAAAATATTCTGCTGTCACATTAATTAATCATCCGAATCAGTACATTTCCAATTCTCTTCCATGACTCTATATTTAAATACTACCTATTTGTTATGGAAATGCATTTAAAATTATTTTCAAAGAGTCATCAATTAAGCTTAATGAGCAAAGTTTGAACTTACCAAATTTATTTTTTTAAGTGTAGCATTATAATGAAAATTTGATGTCATTGGGCACAGATTCTCACTCTTGCAGCATCTCATGTTGATCTTGACTCCTCCAGGCCTCTGTAATTGTTTCTGAGGTTCACAAGGGAGGTAGGGGGCCACAGTGGTGGCACAGGAGTCTCATGTTGCACACTCACTCTGACTGGGGTGACTGCCCAGAGCTTGCTATTGCAAGGATCCTGGGAGTCTTTTGATTTGAGAATTCTGTCATGGGTTATTGATATCTGCCATAGTTTAGCATTGGAAAATAGTGGCAGAGGCACAGTGTTTTGCCACCTTGTGTGCAATAGAAAGAGCTTAGGTTTGGGAAGCTGAATGGCTCATTGTTTCAATTGTGTTTCTAACTGTATGATTTGGCATAAATCCAATTAACATTAAATGCCCTGTTATTTTCATCTGATAATGAAGGTATTAGAGTAGATAATGTTTAAGATTCATCTCAACTCTAAATTGTCATGGCCACATATACTTAAAAGGACATTTAAGACACCCTGAGCATCTGTTCATTTTTACAAAATCCCCAGAACTTTTTTTTTTTTCAGAGTTACCAACTGTGGCAGATTGGTATCATAATGAGCCCAATGCAACATGCCTACAATGTTCACATTCCTTTCCAACGTGATTTTCCCACTCCTCTTAGGAGATGGAATTGACTTTTCTACCTTGAAACTGGCTTGGCTTGTGATTTCCTTTGACCAACAGAATGTGCAAGATTTTAAGTCTTAAGAGACTTTAGAGATTCTGTACCTGGATTGGGATGAAATAGGTAGAATAAAGTGTCCAGCTGGGCCCAGTCCCCAGCCTGCCTTCCAACAGAGAGCCATTGAATGAAGGAGCCCAGTTGACACAGCAAAAAACATCCACAGGCTTATGGTAGGAAAACACCTCAACATTGTGTTAGCTGCTCTGTTTTGAGGTAGTTTATCGTGCAGCAGTAGACAAAACATACAGGATTGGAAGTCAGACAGTCACTCTCTAGGGCTAGAAGGTCCCCTGACAGCTAGTGCTGGGTGTTAGCTAAGGTACCTTGTTCTTCTCCATTCTGCCTCTTATTCTTTGGTAGGCTAGCTGTGCGTCTTCACAGTGTATTGGTCCCAGAGTTCCAAGAGGACAAAAATCACAAGTTGCAAGATCTCTTAAGGCTTAACCTTGGAGAGTCACACAGTGACACTTTCTCCATATTCCACTGATCAAAGGAAAGCTCAGGACCAGCCCAGATTCCAGGAGAGGGGAAATAGACTGTCGGCGAGAAGAGAAGCAAAATCACATTGCAAAGGGATGTGTGGCATGGGAGGGATTCTTGTGATCACATTTGCATACTCTATCATAATGGAAATGATGTGAGAAAGTTGGTGATTCCCAGTAATTAGACTGTCTGAAAAGCAATGGGAGTCAGCGTGTCTGATAACCTGATCCATTGATATCAACTGCAATATCTAATCCTCTTCGGGAGCATGGCAACTGAGAAGAGCTAAAGTTACCTTGAAGAAACCCAGTGTCAAGGAGGGAAAAGGGCCCAAAGGCAGGCTCTGCATCCCTTCTTACTTCTTCCAGCTCAACCCCTGGTGTGAGATGGTTCTCTTATCCTTGCAGTCTGTTAGTGTGAGGGTGAGCTCACTACCCTGCACGGAGGCCTCTTTGCCATGTGGGATTCATATATCTCATGCTTTCTCCATCCAGGGCTGGGTGTTTTTCAGGCTTTTATCAGTTTGGCACAATATCTTCATATTTCACGAGTCCTCTGGTTCTCTCCCAGAAACAGAGGGACTCTGGGAACACAGGGCATGCTTGTAGTGCAAGGGAAGACAAAGATTGAGATGTGAAAGCTATTAAAAACATGTCATTACTATCACTATTAACATAGACTTTTGAATCAGACAGACTTGGAGTGAATTCTAGTTTTAATCTCATTTTGGGTGTGCTCTCTTGGCAAGTTCCTTATCTGCCAAATGGGAATTATAAAAGTACTTTATCGGTTTGTTGGAAAGATTAAGTAAATAAGAGCACATACATAAATGAAAACAGTGGTTTTGTTTATGGTAGGAATGTGTGGCAAATTTTTTTGAGGCTACCTGTAAGTTGCCAGACCACTGTTAAGAATAGACTTGGAGCCGGGCGTGGTGGCGCATGCTTGTAATCCCAGTACTTTGGGAGGCGGAGACCAGAGGATCGGGGTTACCGGCCAGCCTCAGCTCTCTCTCTGTCTCTCCCTGTCTCTCTCTCTCTCTCTCCTTAGTGAGGCTTCCGCAACTTCGTGAGACCCAGTTTCAAAATAAAGTATAAAAAATAGGGCCAGGGGTGTAGTGCGGAGGTAGAACGCCCCTGGGTTCAATCCCCGGTCCGCAAAAAAAAAAAAAAAAAAGAATAGACTTGGAGCCAAATCTGGAGAAACTGTTCGAACTTTAGAAAATTGAAACACAAGATGAGATGGAGAAGTTTGTCTAATACCTCCAGGCAAGGTTAAATCCATCCTCCTCCACACTCCCTCAGCATTCTTTACCCATATCAACAACCCTAATGTCTGTGTGGCAATGATATGTTTACACTGCATGACAGTTTGGGACATTAGCATGTGAATTCTTCAAGGTCAGCTGCTCTGTCCTATCCATCTTGGCATCCTAAGTTCCAGCACAAACCCTGGACTGAGAGGAGGCTGTAATTGTGGGATGAATGGGTGAGTAGGTTGATACCCAACCCACTGGATGAATTTCTCTCCCACTTGTAAAGTCCAATTTAAATCACATCTGCTCTAGGAAATCTGCTTGGATTTCCTGCTACTGCAAAATATCTTTGTTAACTTTAAGACCTAACTTGTAATGATTGCACTTCTCTTCCTTTAAAAATGGAATTACCATATGGATCCCTAGTCTAGACTACAGAGTAGTAGAGAAGACCAGATCTCCCCTTGGTAACCTCTTTTGCATGTTTCCATACATGACAAATATTATATTAGATTTGGTTAAGTTTAGTTCTTTAAAGGCTATGTGCATTGGGCTAAGAAATCTTAACAGAGGTATTAACCCTGTACAAAGAGAACCCAGAAGAAAATGTGACCTTCTAGCCTATGTACAATACAGGATTTACCCATTTAACAGACCTCAGAGTCTCCAAATTAAATTATACTGCATCTATGATATTATCTTAAAACAATTGGCATATAAACAGTGGCAGTAGAATTACAAGAGCGCTCTGTTGTTCTTCAAAATTGATGTGCTTTTCCCGAGCTGTTTCTCTCAGAGCAACATGTAGCAAACGATAGCTATGATCTGTGTTTTCTTCCAAGGTTTGTGCACTTGTTTTGAAGAAATGCTTTTTTTCTTAGGTGAATTTATGAGTAGCACACTGTTTGGGTGCTCTGATGTGTTTGCAGATCATGTCCTTTGTTTTTGTAGTTAGAGGTGATAGGAATTACTGTATTTGTATTGGAAAGAAATACTCATGATTTTATCCATGTGATGTGGCATCACAACATATTTTCTGGTCATTGTGATGAATTCTTAAAAGCATCAGAAGTGATCCACAGGGTTGCTAAAATGGGTTACCTGGCTCAAGTATATATATATATATATATTTTAGGGGAACTGGGGATTGAACCCAGGGCCATTCTACCTCTGAGCTGCACCCCCAGCCCTATTTTTTGTTCTTTATTTTGAAGCAGGGTCTCACTAAGTTGCGGAGGACTAGCTGAGGCTGGCCATGAACCCAGATCCTCTGGTCTCAGCCTCCCAAGTACTGGGATTATAACGTGCACCACCATGCCAGGCTTATTTTTTTCTTAGAAACAGAAAATTCTGAAGATAATATAATGGTTTTGGTCCAGCATACTTTTTTTTTTTTGTACTGGGGATTGAACCCAGGGGCATTCTACCTCTAAGCTATACCCCCAGCCCTTTTTATTTTTTATTTTTTGAAACAGGTCCTCACCAGGTTGCTTAGAGTCTTGCTACATTGTTGAGGCTGTCCTTGAACCTGCTATCCTCCTGTCTCAGCCTCCCAAGTACTGGGATTACAGGTATGCACCGCCGTGCCCTGCTTCCTTCATACTATCTTAAGATAGCACTATAGTCTTCAATCCAGGAAAAGAGGAATAGGCTTCCACATATTTCCAACTCCCTTTAGTTACCTCTTTCAAATACAACCCCCATAAACCAGGGATTGGCACTATAAAGCCCATGGGCCAAATCTGACCTGCTCCATCTTTTTATAAATAAAGGATTACTGTAATATTGCCACACCTGTTACTTTTTGTATTGTCTATGGCTACTTAGGCATATGACCCACAAAACCTAAAAGATTTACCATCTGGTCCTTTACAGAAGAAAGTTTGCTGGCATTCTTTAAGTCTTATATGAATCTGTTTGTATTTTTAGCTAGCCATAGGATAATCCATTTTACTCAGAGGTCCCTGTGGAACCCTAGAACCTGGAACCCCTGCTTCCTAGGTGCTGCAGGTTTCCACAGCACTGGCACTCCTCTCTGCTCCCCTGGGCCCCTCTGTGCTTACGTCTTACTTCCTGTCATGCTGAAATGATCTACCCCTGTCTCCTGGACTGACCGCACAGGAGCAGCTTCTTATTCTCCTTTGCTATTCCCAGAGCCTCTCAGTGCCCACATTCAACTGGTGCTCAGTACTCATCAAATGAGTAAGTGAACTACATTTCTAAGTTACAATACAGAATAGCATTTATGTAGATACAGTTTATTTGAGACTCTGACTAAAAGGAAGCACTTCCTTTTAATTATTAAAGTTTTTTTTTTGCGGTACTGGGGATTGAACCCTGGGGCATTCTATCTCCGAGCTACATCCCCAGCCCTATTTTTTATTCTTTATTTTGAAACAGGGTCTCACTAAGTTGTGGAGAGCCTAAGTAGCTGAGGCTGGCTGCAAACCCGGATCATCTGGTCTCAGCCTCCCAAGTACTGGGATGACAAGTGTGCGCCACCATGCCTGGCTTTAAAGTGTTTTTTTAAAAAGAATTTTTACCTTTGTAATTATATTTCCTTGGGCTCATGTGAAATTTGCTTACACTAAAAATAAATTTACATTTCTCAGTTCATATCCAACATTATGCCACATTTTAGGCATAAACCTCTGAAATAAAAAAATTGCAGGTCATCCCAATCTTGTATATGTGAGTGAAATTAGTATCATATCCATGTTGTCAGGGTCTTAGTGCTCAGAGGTGGCTGATAGGAAGATTTGGTTTATCATTTATTCACTCATGCCAGCAATACTGGTTAAGTGTCTCTGGTATTCCAGGCATGCATGAGCCAACAGTGAACAAAACAGTCTTTACTCTTGTGGATATGACTCAGATATGTAGTTACCTACATATCTAGCAGCCAGTGGCCAGGGCTATGGGAAGGGCTAAAATGGAGTGATGTATCATAGAGTATCTGAGTGATAAGGAGGAATAGAATTCTAATCAGAGGAAGGAGCCTGGACAAAGGCCCCCAAACTAGGAAGGAGCTTAGTGTGTTTGAGAAACAGAAAGCAGGCAGAGGTGGTAGGTTCAAAGTGTGCAGGGGAGAGCTGGGGAAGGGGCAGTTCAGGAGGCAGGTAGGCAGTAGTCAGGGTGTAGGCTGTGGTGGAGTAAAGTCATAGGCTCTTTTCTGCTCTGGGCTAAAAGGATCTGAGGGAAGATGGGAGATTCTTGCTCCTGGAGACTCAGCTCCTCAACTTGCCAGGGGAGGGTATTTGATGGTTGGGATGCTGCTGGCCTGTTTTGTTTAACCATTCACAGAGCACCCAGAAGCTCCAGAGCCCGACTCTGTGTGACTCTAGATCCCTCCCTGTGGCGTCTGTGTAGCCCATCTATGTGGTCAATTCCATCTCGGGTCGCCCTTTGGGGACCATTGAACAACGATGATGATCACCCCACACAAACACATGGCAAGTAAGCACCCCTAAAACTTTTTATTTCATCTTAACAGTTGCACAGAAATGTGTGTGTTATATGCAAATAAGGTGACTTTTAACAAGGGATTGGATTGTGGGAAATATCTATGTCAGAACAGTGTTGTACAAATGGGCTGGTGCAAACTCGGCCCTAAATCAGAGTCTCGGGAGCCTTTTCACTTTGTGATACACAGTACTATTGCTAATGGCCAATACAGATAATAAATGCATACCATGCATTCCCTGGGTTGGGTAGACTATGAACAAAGCAACTGGCAGATTCAGCCACCTTGATTTAATTCTCTATTTTGACTCATTAAATATTGGGTCGGGCCAGTCCTTAATATCAGACAAGCAAAATTAACAATAAGACATTTTATGGCATTGAAGAAAAACACTTTTTGGATGTCACTCATGTTACCAGATTTACATTAGATTGCAAGATAGTCAGATCCATTCCACCCATTATTTAGGTAGAATGTCTCTCCTCCCCCACACAGTTGCTGTGCCTGGTGGTAGCCTAACACAGCAGCTGTGGGTGTTCTTGGAAGCTGCATGGTTGTCTTCTGGCTGTGGTTTGGCAAAGTCAGGACCTAAGGGAGGGTGTAGAGTAGGAAGATGAGGACTGGTCCCTTTTAACAAAGAAAAGCAACTCAGTGGGAGTGGAGACTGGCAATCCGCTAAAAGGAAATGAAAGGAGATTCTTCATTTCTAAACGGTTCATTGACCCATGGTAATAAAGCAGCCCTGCCAAAGAAGGATAATTATCTTTGTAAGTATCAGATGCCCTGTAGGTAAAGGCTTCCCTTCTCCTCTCTTGCAAAATGAACTCAGATTAAACAAATGCCCCTTCTCCTAGTTTACCGTTGATGTGAATTTCCTGATTATGACCAAAGTTAACCCCCCCCCCCATGGAAGTCAGACCTGCGTAGCTGAGCTGGGTGCATCTCCCTTGGGCCCTGCGTTCTACCTGCAGCATGGTGAGGTAACCTGCTTGATATTCTGGTGAGACTCACAATTCTAAGAATGGTTTTACAAGGCCCCTTTGCTGCTTAGCTCCAGGCAGCAGCACACTTGCTTAAAACAACAGGAAAACATGTACAAGTGGTTTTTTTTTCTACTGCTTTCAGATTAGTATCTGAAAACTAAATGTGTGTGCATGTGTGTGTGTGTGTGTGTGTGTGTGTGTGTGTGTGTGTATTCACAGACCATCCCTACTTATCATGGTTTGACTCTTTCAACATATAATGTTGTGTAAGCCTACCCATTCAACCATTCTATTTTTTACTTTCAGCATAGCATTCAAGAAATTACATGAGATATTCAGTGTCTTCTTTTAAAACAGACTTTGTGTTGGATGATTTTGCCCATTTGTAGGCTAATGTAATCGCTCTAAGCACATTTAATGTAGACCAGGTAAACTATGATGTTCAGTAGATTAGTTGTATTTTCAGCTTACAGTGGGTTTTTACCATTATAAGTTAAGGAGCATCTGTACATATATATATATATATATATATATACATACACACACACACAGAAACATGTATATATTCATACATATATGTACATGGGTATATATACTGTGAGTTCACATACAAAAAGAAACTGAAACATTTTTGATGATGCAACAGGGAGTTTATATTATAATTTGCTGCTAACAATTGATCAAACTCATATTCTTTTTCTCCCTAGACCTTGTTATCTTCTCAAACCAATAATGGAAATATGTTGCATTGTTTAGCTATTTAGAATACATTAAACTCATTTCTTTTGTATAAGCAGAAAACCCTTTTCTATGATTTACCTTCAAATATCTTCTTAGATTCTAAATAATTAGTCTGAATAACTTTATCATAAATGGCTTAACCACATGGCACCTCTGTTAATTATGGAGGAAGCTCACTGAACATTTTCAGAATATCTGTATTCCTTTAAAAAATAAAATCCACTGATATCATATGTTTGTTACATATTTCTGTGATTTATCTAAGAAGCTTCCATTAAAGTTTTAATGCTGATATTCTACCTAGAGACACCTCTTGGACATTCCAGCTGCTCCTCCAACATAGTGCCTTTAACTGCTGGACAGGACGGAGGTTTACAATAGGGGTCAGAGATAGTAGTCCAAAGTAGAACTTGCCTCCTGGTATAATTATCTCAGCAAGCACCAAAGTCACTCTGTACACAAATGTTACTTCTCTCAAAAGAAATTCTGTGTACCACAGCTTCTCCTTTGAAGTATAACTAAACATGTTTTTTAGCTCTCTTTGGAGTTCGGTGGTTGGTAAATATTTGTTTCTTCATTCCTTAGTCTTTGAAAGTGCTGGCCTTGGATCAAAGGGATGCAATACTGTGGTTATAAGCTAGTTGGTAAGAATACTACCCAAAGCAAGCCTAGTTGCCTTAACAGACCTTGCTACAGATGTCTTGGTGTGCCCGCTGCGGCCGGTGGAGCGTTTCCGTGACCTGCGACCTGATGAAGTAGCCGATTTGTTTCAGGTGACCCAGAGAGTTGGGACAGTGGTGGAGAAGCACTTCCAGGGCACCTCACTCACCTTTTCCATGCAGGTGAGTGCAGAGATGGCTCAGGGATGATCTGTCCTTTTCAAATCCTAGTGTTGGGCTTTCTGCCCCTAACATGACATCTCCCTAGGAAGATAGCTGTGGTGGTCTGCATTTACATAGTAGCATAAAAAGATGTTCCTAATCTACGCAGCACTACTGTCCACTGGCCCCAAGGTGGACTGTTGAATGTCATCAGAGGCAATATTGGCAGCATCGTTTGCAAAGCTGATGAGAGGAATGGACAACAGATTCAATGTGTATTAACATTCCAGATCTTATGTTGAAAAGGGCTTGGACGAATTATTTTTGTTCCATGGTAAATATGTTGTGAGTACTACATGGGCTGAGACCGGTTCTTGTTTGAGTGATATGCAAGTTAGGTTGAGCCGGGAGTGGTGGCGCACGCTTGTAATCCCAGCACTTTGGGAGGCGAAGACCGGAGGATCCGGCTTCGCAGCTAGCCTCAGCTCTCTCTCTCTCTCTCTCTCTCTCTCTCTCTCTCTCTCTCTTCATGTCTCTCTCTCTCTCTCTCTCTCTCTCTCTCTCTCTCTCTCCCTCTACCTAGTGAGGCCCTCCGCAACTTCGTGAGACCCGGTTTCAAAATAAAGTATAAAAAAATAGGGCCGGGGGTGTAGCGCGGAGGTAGAATGCCCCTGGGTTCAATCCCCAGTACCGCAAAAAAAAAAAAAAAAAGGTTAGGTGGAACCTTGCCCTCATAGGGCTTACCATTTCTCTAACTTTAATTCAAGGTATAGGATTGGTCATGGGTTAGTACAAAGCTAGACTGATTAACTAGGTATACCCCCACCCCCCGCAGTAAAGATATCAGATCCCAAGCACAGGAGACTACTTTTATGCAGAAGTTGAACTGATGCTTTTCAGGGTGGGAAGAGGAGGTCCATGTGAGTTATTAGCTGGGAGGTAAATTAAATCAGTAATATGTACTATGAGCCCTCCCCCCAGATTGCCTGTGGAAAGGGCTGGAGTGATCAGAGCATACATAGAGTCCTTGTGGGTCTGAAATTTCATGATTCTGCAGTTGCCCTCTGGAAGGAAATCAGTTGTTCCGAAGCCTGAGGACTTATCCTTCGTCTTTTAGTTAATCTGGATGTTTGCCATTCTTCCCCCTCTTTCAGCTCTCTGCCATAGACTTTCAAAGAGACCAGAAAAGAAAGACTATTAAGGGCTCTGCCTAGAAATGCTCATCTGTTTCTCAAAATAATAATAATAATAATAATCTAAATGATAATAACAAATAAATAAATAAATACATTGCTGCCTTTTCTGTGTTGAAACTATCATCTAAACTTCCTCCCAAGTTCTGTTGTGTGTGTATGTATGTGTGTGTACATGTGCGTGTGTGTGTGTGTGTGTGTGTGTGTACATGTGTGTGTGTACATGTGCGTGTGCGTGTGCGTGTGTGTGTGTGTGTGTGTGTGTATGTGTGTGTGTGGTACATCAAACCATTTGGGCCATCTTCCGGCAGGTGGTTCAGCTCGGGGTAGGGTTTATCAAGCTTATGTCACAAAGTGTGTTTCCAGAGACCAAGTGAAGGCAAAAGGGTGAAAACATCTGTCAGTGTTTAATGAAATGCCAGAAGGAAACTTGTGATTGTAGGGAATTCCAGTGCTGCTCATCTAACATGATTCACTAAGAAGTTAGTTCCGTAAATATAAGAGCTGACTTGTGTACAGGACTTACGGCACTTTCACATATGGAGTGCTGTCAAACTTGTTATTTTTTACTGTAACCCACTGTAAGATATAGATTCATTTTATAATCATGTGTATCCTTCCCCATACATACACCTACACAGATAAGGAAACCAGCATTTTACAAAACAATGCTTACCTATTTTGTGCATTCTAAAAGTTTTTGTCTTGTTCTGCTGTGATTTATTTATTTATTTTTGGTACTGGGAATTGAACCCCAGGGACTTTCTACCTCTGAGCTACACCCCCCAGCCTATTGTATTTTTTATTTTGAAACAGGGCCTTGCTAAATTGCTAAAGCTGGCCTCCAACCTGTGATCCTTCTGTCTCAGCCTCTCAAGGATTACAAGCATCTGTTAACAGGCCCAGCTATCTATCTATCTATCTATCTATCTATCTATCATCTATCTCTCATTTATATCTATCATCTATATCTATCTATATCATCTATCATCATCATCTATCATCTATCATATCTATCTATCTATCTATCATCATCATCATCTATCATCTCAATATTGCTTGCAACCTATTAAGTTGACTTCATGGCACACTAATGTGTTCTGACTCCAAGTATAAAGGGCAGGAATATACCCAGTTCCGCTTAATCCTGCCACAGTGGGGCAGGGATTCTCATGCCATTTTTCAGTCTCCTCCAGGGGGACAGATTTGGCCAAGATCACAGAGTGGTAATTCCAGTTTGGAATTCCTCATTGTAGCCGTTCTCTCAAATGTGCTGAGCACTTGCTTTAGCTTTGTATTGTGGATGGCAACTAGGCAAGTCTGCTTATTTTCAACTAAGACAATAGTTTTGTGGGACTTCTGAAGCTGGGAAAGGGAACCAAGATGGGGAAAGTGTCCAGCTACTGCCAGAGCCTCCCACTTTTCTTCCTCAAGGTCAGAATCATCAGAAAGGACTCTGCATACAAAACACTCCATCTTCTTGATTAATGCATTGTGGTTAAGGCAGATTTCCTGAGTAGAGACTTAGAGTAATCAGAAATTAATTAAACCACATCTGATTTAAAGATAACCAAAAGGTGTGATATTTCACCTCCCCAAACATTTTCAGCCTTCTTTTAATGCAATTAAAACCATAGCCAGGAGCAGAGAGCTTGGAAAGTAGCAAGGGGGTTGGCTCACTGGATAATTTATATCATTTTTATACATAACTTCCCACTTACTCTCAGGCGGAAATGGAGAACTGTTGGGTCCCACACATTGGAAGCCAGTGGTCCCCAGGAGAATACTATAAATTAACACACAATGAAATTGGATCTAAATTATTAACAGGCGATATTTCCGAATGAGCAGGAGATTGCATCTATCTATTCTCACCTCTGTTTCTTTTTCCTTCTTCTTCTAGGATGGCCCTGAAGCTGGACAGACTGTGAAGGTGAGTGTTCATTATGTGCATACAAATTAATAAGGGGCAATTATGAGGACTAATAAAAAATCACAATGAGTCATTTGCAGCACATTGCTGTTTCATTATGTTGGCTTCGAGGTCAGAGAGACCCTCAGTGTTAGAGTCATAAATCCTGACATTATGAACTGTGCCAAACAATATGTTTCCCATTAGTTTACAAGACATTTACCTTTTGTAGTAAAATTATTACTGTGCAAAAGCTAAAATGGCAACTAAATCAAAGAGTCCTTAAACAGAAACCAAAGCCCCAGGGGCTCCTGGAGGTAGTGTCGGGGGTACAGTACATCAGCCTCCTGGGGACTGTTGTGGGTCCCGTGTTAAATCTGGGGTGTCCTTGACATAACTTTGGCCCTTTGCACAGTCTGCTTTTCCTTTGTTGTGAAGGGACACGGTCGTGGTGACTCTGGGGTCTCCCTTCCCTCCTGCCCTGTGTTTCTCACTGTTCTCTCCACTCCCACGCCAACTCTTATCCTCCCGAGGTACTTAATAACAAAGTTCAAACCTAATGGAATCGATGGAGCTCAAAAATGGGATTTTAATGGTGCTAGAGAGGAAAGCAGGATTTATTAGGATAGTCATAGTAAAAATAAAAGACTAAAATCTTGGTTGATTCTGAAGCTGGGTTTCCACCCCTTCCTACAAATGCAAATTCCCATGTTGTTAGGTCCTAGGCCCAAGTCAAGTGAAAGGATGGTGTTTTGGTGCTAGAAAGCAAAAGCAAGTCAGACTATGGTGCTAATATTATGCTTTATAGAAATCAAGTTTTATGTCTGCAAAACCAGCTGTGAGTAGACGGCATAGTGCCTGGCAGCAAGCAATGCCAAAGGAACATGTTCCTTTTTATATCTTAGTTTACATATTGCTTTAAAGTTTAACCAGATACTGTAGGAGTTTTGAAGTAGACTGTCTGGGAGGTACCTTTCAGGAATTAATGTGTCAGGGACTGCCACCAAACGGGCCACCAAATTCCTTATGATAAAGCAGGCCCAAACCCCTAACCGCTTCAGACATATGAAGTGCAGATAGGGAGGCGGGACTTGCAGTTTCCATCCACCCCTCTGTGGACCACCATGCCAGGCTTCCAAATATGCAAATACTAAAAATGGATAAAATGCCAGTGGATTATTTTTTAAATTGATTCTTGAAATACGGACCACAAACACTTAAACCTGGTTACCAGAGTTTTAAAAACTCAGTATTCAAATGTAAATTCCAGTCATGCTGGATTAGATGCTTTATACAATATCCATTTGATGAAATTCCTTTAGCCATTGAAAGCAACAGTGTACAGGCATAGCTAGTAACATGGGAGATTGCACAACCCATATTAAATAGAATGTACATATTGAACATAGCTGAAATTTATGTGAATAGATAGGTTATATGATCATAAAATTTTATTTCAGAATTCTAAAGGGGGGTGGTAAAATATTCACTATAAAACAGGTTTGAGTAGAGACAGAAAGGAGATTAGTGGTTGCCAGGGATTGGGGGAAGAAATAAATGAGGGATGACTCCTAATGGGTATGAGTTTCTTCTTAGGGTGCTAAAAATGTGGAATTAGATAATGGTGATGGTTGTGCACCATTGTAAATATTCTAAACCCCACTGAGTTGTACACTTTAAAAGGGTGAATTTATGGTATCTGAGTTATATTTTTTAAAAAATAATAAAACTCATTTTAAACAAAGAAGCATTGAGTCTAGCAGGGCTGAGAATCATGGTTATAGAGTCTCTGACTCCAAGAGCAACAACTTTTTGATGTGCCAATTATCTGACAACATTTTAAAATGGTTTTGTTAGCTTTGATGGTAACAATGATGAGTTCATTCTTAACATATTATATAGAACTTGTGTATGAATTGCTGAGTGTATTTACTATCACCATCATTATTTTTTTAGCTCTAGTTGATTTTTTAACAATTGTATTTTCTTTAATATCAGCAGATTGTTTTTTTGGAATAGCTTTTAAATTTACAGAAGTTCCCTAATAGGAACTAGTGGGGGCCATCTCAGATCCTTTGTGAAATATAATAGCTAAAAGAAAAGCATCCCATGCACCCCTTAATGGATGACAAAGTTCTCAATACTGTCCTTTTAGGTCAAGTCCATGTGTCTAAAGGTGTCTATGTTTTTCAAACTGTGATGCTTAAACTAGCTGCATAAATATTAACTTTGGTAGTAGTTCAACAACAACAAAACATGGATTCTCAGTTTTTATTTTAAATCTACTAATTGAGAATGCTATAGTTGGGACCACTTGGGAATCTGCATTATTAAGAAGCACACAGTTGGTGATTTTTTGCAGGATGTAGACTATTTACCAGGCTCACAATGTTATGGTGGTAAAATAGTAAGTGATAATGGCCATGTAACCGTGACCTATGGAAGCCATCCCACAGTAGGCAGCCCTCGAGAGAGCGCAGCAGCATCACCACTATTCAGCTGATTGATTCTGAAAACTGTAGTTGGAAACTGAGCATTTCATATTTTGAAAGTCAGAGGGTTGCAGGTCTTGAAGCAGGGCTGTTCTCTTCATCTTTGCCTCTGTGTGTGATTCTGGGTGTTCTGCCTGATGCAATGCCTGGGTTCTAAACCATTTTTGTCTCATTCTGGGCGCTAAGAGCAGTGAGCACAGGAAAGGCCTTTTCCGCAGAAGCACTGTTGTTTCTAATGTTAATGAAGGCACTGCACTGAGGCCTCTCCAGCTGACCCAGCTTGAGAGCTTTTGTTTCAGAGGCTTTAGATTCTGCTTTGCAAAGAACAAGGGTGGCCTGGCTGACTCAGGAAGGTACTTGTAGCAGAAAAAGGAAAATACCCAAGAAAGAAAAAGTGACCTCTGGCTTCACAATTGATCATGCACTCTCCTTTCCGGGCTTAGTTGTAGTAGAAGGCTGCCACCTACCAGGTGACTGCAGCAGTGACTCGATGTCCCCTAGGCTTCAGAAGCGCCTCCTTCTTCTCTGCCAGCCACGTGGCCCCTCACATTAGCCCCTAAGAATGTAAGTATTGTGGGGACCTGGATTTTGTGATTATTTATGATGGGGCCCAGAACATGCTTCCCCCAAATCTGGTACCTTGATATACTGCGTATTCTAAGGTGAAGAAACTGAAGAAAACCATGGAAGCAGGAAGGTCACTCCCTGGCCTCATCTCACCTTCCTCATGTGAAGCAGGCCAGGAAAGAATGATCTGATCTGCCTATGCCAAAAGTAGGTCAGAAGACTTCATTCTAGAAAGGTGCTGCCTGAGAAGAACCTTTAGTAAATAGGCTTTGCTAAGCCCCTACTCCCCGCACACACTTTATTCCCATTCGATTGCACCCTGTGCCCTTGAATCATACTTCTTCTTGACTGTCCATAAAAATGCAGTTTTTCACTGTTTCATTGGCTCTTTATCCCTGAACTCTCTCATGTCACATAAAACATTTATTCAATAAATTTGTTTGGGTTTGTCTCTTGTTAATCTGTATTTTGATAGAGAGAGCTTAGCCAATGAACATAATGATGAGTAAGGAAAACATATTACTTTTTCTCCCTTACGATTTCTATGGCTCTTTTGTGTGGGAAGGGAATGGAAATAATAGGATTTTGCTTGATGGAACAATCTCTACTCCTAAATTTATAGCTTTATTTAACATGAAGTTGCAGATGACATGTACTGAATTTCCAGAAGCCTCTATCAAATATCTCCCACAATCCAGGGATCACTGACAAAGACCAAATTTTCCACTAACCAGGCTCCCAATCATAATCCAAAATACAATTCCAACTAACCAAACCATTAAAGCAACATTGATTCCTCTAAAAGGGATGCTGTTTAATAGGGTATTGCTACCCACATCTTCAGGTGGGAGAATGTTTTAAGTATATTAAAGAGAGAGATTTATGCCAGGCAGGTGATCTGGAATCTTGTAAGAACTGTTTATAGAATATGCTTGCTTCTCTGTTTACGGTGCTTGAATGCTCTACTTAGAGATTTAATTTTATAGTATTAGTGCAGTGGGAAGTGTCTCTTAATAACTGTTGAAATATTCGCAATTACTTTTCAGATTGCTCTGGAAGTACAAGAAAACTTCTTTTTAAAAAAGTGTGATTTTTTTTAAAAATTAAAGCTTCTGTTCACTGAAGATTTTTTTATGGTCCTAGATTACATTTTCTGCATAATCTGGAAATTTGGCCTTCTTTTAGTTTCATGAACATAGAGGACATGTTAGCTCTTAATGATGTCCACTAGTTAATATACTTTGGCATCATCAGTCAAAGGTTCTGTAGGGATGTTAGCTCTATGATTTACAAGTTATGCAACTTTGGGCCAGCCCCTTAACCTCTCTGAGCACCCACTTCTTCATTTTTTAAGTGGAGAAACAGTATCTGTTACATTGAGTGAGAGTGAAGAGAAACTGACACGAACAGATATCATGTGTAGTGGAGAATGACTAGGATTTAGACACATGCATGGAATCTATAGCCAGATCATCCCAGTTCAAATACCAACACTGCCGCACACTATCGATATGTGTACATGTTATGTTCCTATCAGTCTATACCTCAGTATGATGTATAATTATAATGCACCAAATAAAAGTACATAAAAAAGAGATTTCAGCAGATTGATCTTTCTTCTTTCTTTCCTTTTCTTTTCCTTTCTCTTTCTTTCTTTCTTTCTTTCTTTCTTTCTTTCTTCTTTCTTTCTTTCTTTCTTTCTTTCTTTCTTTCTTTCTTCTTTTTACTAGGGACTGAACCCAGGGACATTCTACCTCCGAGTTACACCCCAGCCCTATTTTTACTTTTAAACAAGATCTCACTTAGTTGCTAAGGCTGGCCTTGAATCTGTGATCCTCCTGTTTCAGCCTCCCAAGTACTGGGATTACAGGCGTGTAATACCACACCTAGCTATATGTTTCTGAATATTAATGTGTACCTGGCTTTGAGAGTATTGGTGGGTGAGTCCAATGAATTTTCTCACTATTAATTACTGCCTACTAGCCTCACTTCTTGAGAAAACTTTCCCTCTGATCATATGGCTTGGGCTGTTTGAAAATCTCATTTGAATTTGTTGTAAAAAAATGTCTGATTGAGCCGGGCGTGGTGGTGCACGCTTGTAATCCCAGTACTTTGGGAGGCAGAGACCGGAGGATCCAGGTTCGCGGCCAGCTTCAGCTCTCTATCTCTCTCTCCCTGTCTCTCTCTCTCTCTCTCTCCTTAGTGAGGCCCTCCGCAACTTCGTGAGACCAGGTTTCAAAATAAAGCATAAAAAAAATAGGGCCGGGGACGTAGTGCGGAGGTAGAACGCCCCTGTGTTCAATCCCCGGTACCGCCAAAAAAAAAAAAAAAGAAAGAAAATTGAAACATTTGCCTTCTTAATTGGGGGGGGGCATTGGCCCTCTCTATCCTGATATACTTATTTAGCTTCTGCTAAATGAGTAAGTCATGCTAATGAGTAAGTCATAGTCATGATTCTATGGTGCCCTTCACAGTTCCCAGAAGTAGGTTTCCAAGGTATAGAGCTCCCTTCCCCATGCTGATTCAGTAAATATGAGGTGGGACCCAGCTAATAAAAAGCTTCTAAACAAGGGGGTGATAATAACATGTGGAGCAATCTCCACATCACATATATTCTTGATCCACACCAATCCCTA
Source organism: Glis glis (assembly GCA_004027185.1). Lineage (NCBI taxonomy): Eukaryota > Metazoa > Chordata > Mammalia > Rodentia > Gliridae > Glis > Glis glis. Next base: position 24,043 of record PVJS01027766.1, read on the forward strand.
AGAAAGATTTGGTGTGCACAGAAAGAAGAAAACCACATTTTGAGAATGAAAAGGATTTTTCACTCTTATTTATTATTTTCATATGGAAAGACATTTCAAGAGAGCTGCAATTTGCCACAGGACTTTTATACCTTGATTAAAGCCATAACAGACAGTATCTTGTCTCTGTTTATCCCTAATGCATGTATTTACTGCCGGAAGAATTAGTGTCTTCAGGATACAGTAGCTTTTATCTTGTAGAATTGCCTTATAATGTGCATCTGTTCCCAGAATAAATCCAGTTTGACTGAGGTCAGTAAACCAGGGCAGGGGTTTAGGTGTACATGTGAGTGTGGCTGCCTTCCAGGGGTATTGAGGCTCCAAGCCCTTTGGCATACAAACATCTCTATCTCCTCCCTACTCCTGACTTGGGGACAATATCCTTGGGCCCTAGCTCTGCAGGCAGGAGAAGGGACCAGGAGGCTGCCTGTCTTCATTGGGAAACCTCCCCTCTCTGCCTAACCCTTTAAACTCTCCTAAGTAGATGTCAAAACACTGAATTTTTCTATTTCTAATTGGTTGAATTTGATTTGCCTGATCTTCCATGGGTCAAAGCACTTAAAGAAAAATTAACTAAGCCCCATGGTTTTGCCACATTGTAATTTATTTATTTTTCCCTGTTCTCTCCAACTCACAGGCAGATGGCAAGGGGGAATCCTGGAGTGGGGCTGAGATAGGGAATGCAGGGTGGTTAGAACATACTGATGAAGAGGGAAGACACTGGAGTCAGACTGCCTGGGTTCAAACCTAGAGCTCCCACCTGTCAGGTCTGTGACCCTGTGCAAGCCAACCTTTCTGAGAGCCAGCATTCATTTACACATTTATAAAATTAGTGTGTGTCTTGGTCAGCATTCTCAATGCTGTAATCCAAAACAACTGACCTCACAACTTAGAGGAAGGGAGATTTATTTGCTTATATTTCTGGGGATTTCAGAGGTTCAGTCCATGTCAGGCTGAGTTTGCAGAGCTCAGGGCATGGTTGCAGGAAGCAGAGAGAGCAAGAGCTCTGCTCTCACATCACAGAGGTTGGAAGCAAGAGAACGAGCAAAAGGAGGAGCAACCATTTATAATCCTAAAGCCACAACCCCAGGGGACCCTCCTCAGCAACCAAGTCCCACTTCCAACATGGCTGCTTGGTTTCCATGAGGGTTAGGAGGACATTCTAAATCCAAACACTACACTGTCATAAGGGTATCATATATCCTAAGCTGTTGTGATGCCAAATGGGTGAATTGCAAGTCAGGCCTTCAAAACCATGTCTGCCACATAGTAAAGTCTCAAGAAATGCTTGTTATAGTTTTATAAATTTTATGTAATTTTCACAGCAACCCTCAAAGGTGGGCATTAATATTTTATATTTAGGGAAACCATGGTTTACAGAAGTAAAGGCACATACAAAAAAGAAAGCATATTTGATAGGTCTTAGAACCCATCCAATTGAGTGTGGTGGCGCATGCCTTTAATTTCAGTACTTGGAAGGCTGAGACAGGAGGATCGCAGGTTTGCGGCCAGCCTCAGCAACTTAGTGAGGCACTTCACAACTTAGTGAGACCCTGTTTCAAAATAAAAATACAAAAATAGGTATGGGGGTATAGCTCAAGGCAGAATGCCCCTGGGTTCAATCCCCAGTACCATAAAAACAACAACAACAACAAAAACCCATCCAGACCCAAGCCTCTCCAAATACCCAACTCCTTACTTCCTTACATTATGTGGCAAGCCTGGGGTGTGTGTGTGTGTGTGTGTGTGTGTGTGTGTGTGTGTGTATGTGTGTGTGTGTGTGTGTGTGTATGGTACTGGGGATTGAACCCAAGGGCATTCTACCTCTATGCTACACTCCCAGCCCTATTTTATTTCTTATTTAGTTTTGTAAGAGGGTCTCATTAGGTTGCTGTAAGTCTCCCTATGTTGCTAAGGCTGTCCTTGAACCTA
>PVJS01027767.1:0-26015 GCA_004027185.1 Glis glis
GAAGTTAGACCAGAGTCTGTGAAATTATTAGAAGAAGGCATAGGTTCAACACTCCAACATATAGGCACAGGTAGAAACTTTCTCAACAAGACCTCCAAAGCACAGGAAATTAAAACAAGAATTAATAAGTGGGATAGCATTAAACTACAAAGCTTCTGCTCATCAAAGGAAACCATCAAGAGCCTAAAGAGAAAGCCTATGGAATGGGAGAAGATATTTGCAAGCTATTCCTCTGACAGAGGTCTAATATCTAGGATATACAAAGAACTTAAAAGGCTCTACACTAAGAAAACAAATAATCCGATCATGAAGTGGGCAGCTGAAATGAATAGACACTTCACGAAAGAAGAGATACAAATGGCCAATAGATACATGAAAAAATGTTCAACATCATTAGCAATCAGGGAGATGCAAATCAAAACTACTCTAAGATTTCATCTGACCCCAATTAGAATGGCAATCGTTAAGAAGTCAAACAACAACAAATGTTGGCGAGGATGTGGGGAAACTGGGTCTCTTCTACACTGTTGGTGGGATTGCAAGCTAGTTCAACCACTATGGAGGTCAGTGTGGAGATTCCTCAGAAAACTAGGAATGGACCCACCATATGACCCGGCTATACCACCACTGGGTATCAAACCAAAGGGATTGAAACCAGAAAACTACAGTAATATATGCATACCCATGTTCATAGCAGCACAATTCACAGTGGGCAAATCATGGTACCAACCTAGGTGTCCATCAACAGATGAGTGGATTACAAAATTGTGGGAAATACACACAATGGAATTCTACTCAGCAATAAAGAAGAACAAAATAACATCATTTGCAAGAAAGTGGAAGGATCTGGAGAACATTATGTTAAGCAAGATCAGTCAATCACAAAAAAAGAAGGGACATATGTTTTCATTAATATGCGCAACCTAAGGAGTAGTAGGGTCACACAAGGGACTCTGGTTGATAATGGAGAACCCTCAGCGGAACAAGGGAAGTGGTACAAGGGAAGGGGGAGGGCAAGAAGGAAGGGAATTAATGGAATTACTATCATAAACAATATGTACATGTGAAAATATACCAATATCATTCTTGGTACTTCATACGGGTGGGGGGAGGCGGGGGGGCACTAAGAGCTGTGTGCATATATGTTAACATCAAATAGATATTCATTGCAATGTAAGACTCCAATGCACCAATAAAAGCACATTAAAAAATAAAAATAAAAAAAATAAAACTCTGGGGAAAAAAAAAACTTGGGCAGGTAAATGGAATAAAGAATACCCCATTATCACTATGTCTAGACACTGATTTCTTGCCCCACAAAGGCATTTCTGAAAAACACCAGCAGTCGCAGAAGAGTGTAGTCAGTTTACGAGGAAGAACAAGAACACATAGCCAGACTTGGAGTGTAAGCGTTTCTTTTATGAACCCCAGGAGTTCAGGCTACACATCATACACGCCAGATACCGTGTCTCTGACTTCCATGCAGTCCTCATTTAGCCCTTTCTTTTTTCCCAGACATGACTATGCCCACATATCTCCAAGGATTTTTAATGCTGATAATGGAGTTGATATACTTATGGGCTATGTATATATGTATTTTCCCAGAGGATCAATCCCATCTGATGCCAACATTCCTTTGGAAGTCTAGGGCATGTGAGTCTTGAAAGAGCTAAATGGTTCCCAGAGAACAGAACCTCAGGGAGTAAGACTGGGATGATTCTAAGATCACTAGTGCTCTTTCTTTCCATGTGCACAGTATCTCTTTGGGAAAACTTTGGTGGCAAAATTCAACAATCCTATATAAAACCCAATTAATTGAAGTATGAATTCAATTCTCAACTTGCTGTTTTCATCTCTATTAGATTTGTGGTTTGCAGAAACCTAGGTTATTTCACCCCATAACAAATAAAGCAGTCATACTGTAAATGTTGATGTATGACTCACTTGAGATACCTTTTCATTGCACCAAGCTCCCAGTTGACCTTGCATGAGTCACTGTTCAATACTGAGAATTTATAGTGCAGTAAACAAAAAGCAATCAAAAGTTCATCTGTAGCCACCAATTACTCAATTCGAGAATGACATGTACACACAGTATTCAGTTTGCTCCACAGTTCTATGAAAACCACCATAGGACAGTTTGTTCTCTCAAACGAGTAGCTAGAAGTTACATTATGCCAGGCATAATCTTATTGTTTCTCTGGCCAACAGCTGCCTACAAAATGCACTCTATACTACTGTTTATTCTTTGAAAATTTGCTAAGGAAGACACACAGGTGCATTTATAACACCACTCAGGGAGAGGTGAATAGAAAGAAAGAAGAGTATAGAAGTGAACTCTATGGTTTTAGGTCACTTATTAAATCTCTAAACATTATACAGATTCCCATCTGTATAATGAAGATAATAATGTTGCATGCCCATCTGCCAGGATGATTTTGAGAATCAGTTCAAATTAATAAATGTATGAACAATATCTGTGTCTGGCACTATGATAAATATTTCTGAAAATATGTAGGTAAGCAAAAATAACTTCCTGGCTCAATGTGACCATTTAAGGAAAAAATTAAGTAATTTATGTAAATTGTTAAAGTGCCATACAAATACAAAGTAATGTGGCAGGCGTGGTGGTGCACACTTGTAATCCTAGTTCTTGGGAGGCTGAGACAGGAGGATTGCAGGTTTGCAGCTATCCTCAGCAACTTAGTGAGGCCATCTGCATGCTAGTGAGACCCTGTTTCAAAATAAAAAATAAAATGGGACTGGGGTGTAGCTCAGAGGTAGAATGCCCCTGGGTCCAATCCCCAGTACCACACACACACCAAAAAAAGTACAAAATAGTAGTAGTAGTGGTCATAGAAGTAAACCCAGAGAGTCAAAATTGGAAGAGAACTCAAGGATTCTTTTGTCCAACCCCTCAGTTTAAATGAACTGAGTTTCAGAGAAAAAAAATGACTTAACCAAGGTTATTATTAACATACTCCAATTTTTAAGCAGATTTCTGGAAACTCAGTAAGAGCTATTCTATTCATCAGTAAGAGCTAGTCTCTTCTGCCAAAATTTGATACAGAAAGAGTTGAATGCAATAGAGAAAACTTTTAGTTATGTTTAACATTCTGCATGAGAGATCAGATTGATGGAATTAGATAATTTTTTGCCATTTACTGGTGTTAAAGAAAAATTCATCTTGTTAAAGATTAATTAAGTTTAAAAAAGTTTATTTGAACGCCGGGCGTGGTGGCGCACGCTTGTAATCCCAGTACTTTGGGAGGCGGAGATCGGAGAATCCAGGTTCGCGGCCAGCCTCAGCTCTCTCTCTGTCTCTCCCTGTCTCTCTCTCTCTCTCTGCTTAGTGAGGCTTCCGCAACTTCATGAGACCCGGTTTCAAAATAAAGTATAAAAAATAGGGCCGGGGGTATAGAGCGGAGGTAGAACGCCCCTGGGTTCAATCCCCGGTCTGAAAAAAAAAAAGTTTATTTGAGCAAGAAAACATTTCTAGAAGTGGTCAGCATTCAGGACCAAAGTTAGACATAGCATGTGCAAGTTATATATATAGCCAAAGAAGAAGATATGACACACAGAAACAACCTTATTGGCTGTCATCAGCATTCGTCATTAATGGGCAGAGGTGGTGAGGCACTTGCTTTACATAGACAAGGTCTGAGCCATTGGTGGCCTGTGAATGGCTAAATCCCAAATGCTATGATTGAGAATCTACAGTATTCTTTTTTTTTTTCCTTGTGGCACTGGGATTGAACCCAGGGGTGTTCTACATCTGAATGACACCTCCAGCCCATTTTTTTTATTTTGAAACAGGGCCTTGCTAAGTTGCTGAGGCTGGCCTCAAACCTGTGATTCTCCTGTCTCAGTTTCCCAAGTACTGGGATTACAGGCTTGTGCCATTGGGCCTGGATTGCAATACTCTTAAGTTAGTTTGTAGTTTGGCACATACTAAGGTAAGTTGCAGTTCACTACATACAGAGGCAGCTTTGGGCCAAATTTCATCATCCAACTACAGAAACAGACTTAGTCCAAATTTATTAATTTAACATGAGCTAGTGGCTATGGACATGTTATTTAACCTATGTCTCCTTTCCTCATCTGTAACATGAAGGCAATAATAGTGCCAAACTTCACAGGATTGTTGTGAAGGTTAAAGGGATTAATGTATAAAGTGCTTAGAACAAAGTGCAGCATGTGATTAGTTCCCGGTATTGTTATCTATAAGTCAAATGAAGGCTAATGTGATCATCCTTCCTTGTAAGGGAGGTATTGAAGGAAATTGGGGAGCACAGGACACATTAGGTCAAAGGGGGCACCCAGAGCACTGAACGCAGCAAATGTTTCTTTCCCCACAAACCAAAACAGCCTTCTTACCTTTAGGATATTTCTTCCCTTTCACAGAGACACCAGCTGACATCTGAACATTTAAAACATCATGCTTGAGTGCCAATGCCAATGAAGAGAAAGAGCCTGAAATTCTAGGACTTCAGCAGTGATCTCATTGACTCAGCCTGGCAGCACCTTACTCTGGGTTCAGTTAAGGTAGCAAATGGCTCAAAGAGAAGGGACAGTCCCTGTGCTGAGATAAAGGTATTGATCTCCCTCATTACCAATTCATCAGCCTCCTCACCCTGTTGGACGTGCGCTGAAGGTTGACAAGCAAAGCCTGGCAGGGAGGAGGGTTGGTTTACACACTAGTCACACAAGATCACATGAGGTTTCCTAAACTCAGTAGAACATGACAGCCACTGCTGACCTCGAAGCTAGATCAGTGTCACTCAGGGACAACTGTCCATTCCCCAGGCTCACTTGGTTGGCAAGGTGAAGACAAGGCAGAAGAAAAGGGAGGACTAAGCTTTAATTGATCAATGGAATTGACCCAGGTGAAGAAAGAACACGTCCAGCACAAGAAATGTGGTCAGCACGGGACAAAGCAGTGTCCATCAGAAGGAGGAAGGCGTGCATGCCAGGTCTGTGTGGAAGCGGCGACCTGTCTCCAGGATCCCATCTGTTCTACTCCTCCAGAAGTCTGCCTTTGTTGGGGAATAAAGCATGGCTTCATTCAGCATTCCAACCAGGCACCGGCTCCCACTTCTCGCTCTAATCCCAGGCTCGCCCCACTGTCTTCTGATGGCAATTTGACTTCCCACTCAGATTTCACCACAGGGAGAGAATGTGCTCAGAGCAGAATGTGTGTCTCATTTCCTGGCTGATTTTACTTGTCATTGTAAATTAATAAAATGACGTTTCGATTTACACAACCCCCTCTGTGTAAGCTTGATTAGTATGACTGAGGGCCCAGTAAACTGATCTTACTTCAGTATGCTGACAAGACCAATTTTCTGCTTTTGAACCTGAAAAACTAAGGGCCAGACCCTGGCCTGTGGTTAAATCACCAAGGTAAATTCCTTTTTGAAGTATCTGGCAGCCAGACAGCCAGCCTTTCCTCCACCCCTGCCAAACACATTTCTCCCCTGGACTTTAATCTTTCAAGGTGAACATACCATGTTCAGTACCCAGCCAAAGGATTGATATCATGGTGACAAACTCAGGAAATGGGAAATGTGTGCCTACCTGGAGCTACCGAATCAATGTTTTGACACATTTATTAAGATAGCTAATCAAAACATAATTCTAACAAGCATTTGATTTTTGGTGTTTTACATATGTCCTCTGTCAGTTTTGCACTGCTATATCACAGACTGTATAGTTTATAATGAACAGAAACTTATTTGGCTTTCAGTTCTAGAGGCTGAGGAGTCCAAGATGGAGGGGCCACATCTGGTGAAGCCCTCACTGCATCACGGCATGGTGGAATCACATCACCTGGGTGAGAGAGAAAGGGGGAAGAAAGGACTGAACTCATTTTATCATAAACCCACTCACTCGGTAGATAACCCACTCTGGTAAGAAGGCATAAACCTATTCATGAAGGGAGTCTTCATTATCTAAGCTTCTTACAGGTCCCGCTTCTCAATACTGATGCATTTGGGATGAAGTTTCCACACATAAACTTCAGGGAACACATTCAAACCAGAACATCCTCTATTCAAAACTGTGAAGCTATTATTCATCTATAATCTAAGCTTTTTGAAACCCATCAGACAGTACAAATTAGGCTACATTATCACTAAAGCACAATGGGGCTGCCTGGGTGGCCCCTGTCTCCAAGTCCCTCTCCTCTTTCCTCCTTTCTGTCTCAGATTTCCATCTTCACTTCTGGCCTCTTTTTAAATGTTGGCCTGTGGGTGACTTTCAAGAGTCTAGCTCTTGCCATCACTGTTACGTTTGGTGTTGCAGCAATCCATGGCTTTCTTTGCTTTTCTTCTCTATTTTTCTGGTGCTGAGGATCAAACCCAGGGCCTCACACATTCTAGGCAAGTGTTCTACCACTGAACTACATCCCCAGCCCTCTTCATGGATTTCTTCTCCCAAGACCACTGTCTTTGGGAACTTGTAGTGCTTCTGTTTGGTACCTGAAGGTCATACACATCATGAAGTTCTCTCTCAAGTCATCTCTATACCCGTAGAGCCACATATTTGTAGCCTAGAAATGGATGGTACCCTTCTCCCCAGGCCTGCAAAATGCTCTCTAGGTTGCAGGGTGGCACTGCCTGTGTCTGGAGTCCCACCAGGTCTTCAAGGAAAAAGATCTTTCATTTTTGTCCTCAGCCCCTTTCCAAAAGAGAGATCAAGCCTAGAACTTGAGGAACAGACATCTTCCTCTCCTCCCTGTCCCCCATGCCTGTCTCTGGTCTGGAGCATGCTTGATTTTCTTCCTCAAAGTTTATGCCATTCATTCATGCAAATAGATACCTGCAGGCAGTCATGGAGTAAAATATCTCAGTTCAGGCTCCAGGCAGAAAACCCCTATGCCACACAGTCACATGTCCATTAAACACACATCTCTGAACAGCTGCTAAGTATGCCAGATTCTGAATTAGTTTATGATTACAGAGGAAAGAAAACAGAGACAGTTCCTGGAAGTGCAGAATCATCACAGGACAGAATTCATTAATAATTAACTATGATGTGATAGAATATGTACCATAATTATGATATATACAAAATGTATTAAAATGTAGAAGAAAAACATTTCCTACAGCAGAAATTAGACATAAAGCTGAATTTTAAAAGGTAGTTTCTTTTTTTTTTTTTGCGGACCGGGGATTGAACCCAGGGGCGTTCTACCTCCGCGCTACACCCCCAGCCCTATTTTTTATACTTTACTTTGAAACTGGGTCTCACGATGTTGCAAAGGGCCTCACTAAGTAGAGAGAGAGAGAGAGAGAGAGAGAGAGAGAGAGACAGGGAGAGAGAGAGACAGGGAGAGAGAGAGAGAGAGAGAGAGAGAGAGAGAGAGAGCTGAGGCTGGCCGCAAACCCGGATCCTCCGGTCTCCGCCTCCCAAAGTACTGGGATTACAAGCGTGCGCCACCACGCCTGGCAAAAGGTAGTTTCTTAAAAAGGCTTTCTAGGATATGAAAGTGCAATGGTCCTTGAGGCACACGTTTACTTGGTCAGTGACAAAAGGCATTCCAGGCCAGAGGCAAAGCATAGAGAAAGTGTTAAAGGAAGTTATCGTATTGAATGTGGTAATTCTATAAACTTGGTAATTTTTAAAATGAGACTGTATGTACCAAACCCCAAGAGGTCTCAAATATGAACAGTAGTTTTTCAGTAAAATCTTTTGAAAAAACTGATGTTGCAAAAGAACTTGATCCTCTCTTTCTCTTTTGCTCAGAATGAACAACAGAAAAAAAGAGGAGGATGAAGATGAGAGAAAAAACATTTTTATACCATCTGCCAAGAGTGGCATAGCTGAGGAAATTAAATGAATATGAATACCATGAGCAGTCCTTTGACAATTTGTACACCAAGCATTGATTTAACTTGGATATGTAATGACAAGTTGACCAATAAGAAAAATCCAACAAGAAAATCTGGATGCCCTCCTAATTCTACCAGACCATTGACACTTGCCAAATGTAAAAGCTACACAAAAAATGAGGATAGATCAAGAAGAGACTTTGCTCTTCTCCAGCCTCCTCAATTAATTGCTTGCTCATTTACAGAGGAACTTTAAGATACATTAACCATTCATCACCTTCCCTTAACATAGATATACTATGAGTTTGAATCCTAGATATTCTAAGGAACTTCTAGATTTTATACTTAGTTTCTGCTGGAAAAAGAGTTGCAGAGAAAGCAAGTGATTGATATACAGGATTCACCATGTATACTACCATATCTAAGTGGGAACTCAGAATTCTGAATCTACCTCTTCAATAGATGAAGATGTCTGTCATGAGTTGGAAGAAGTTGCAACCTCCCAAGAGGCAAGTGCCTCTTAGGCACTAAGGGAATTGATCTCATCTGAACAAGCCTGGAAAGTTTGCCCTCCTCAGGAAAATCCCTACTGGTGTTTGCCTTGCCTGGGAAATAAGAAGTGGCATATTCTTGCAATAGGAGTAAACACAAATCTTCCAGAAGATATGGAAATTCTATATCACATTGCTCTGGGTGTTTAACTAGTAATTTTCTTCTTGATGAGGAAATCATGGCAGGCGACACAGCAGAAACTCGCATCTCAGTACCCTGCACCTGTTCTGTGGCTTTCTTTTCTTACCTTTTCTGAATATTGAAATAAGTGGTTTAGAACAACCTGGAGGATACCCTTTATTTGTACTGGGGATTGTACCTCCGAGCTACACCGCAGCCCTATTTTATTTTGAAATGCCCACATCCAAAAGTATGCAGTGCTCCCTTTATTGCAAATAGGTGACAACCAGGAATTATTAAAAGTATATTTAAAGCTTGGCGTGGTGGTGCACACTTGTAATCCCAATACTTGGGAAGCTAAGACAGAAGGATCTCAGGCTTGAGACCAGCTTCAGCAACTTAGCAAGATTCTCAACAACCTAGTGAGACCCTGTTTCAAATAAAATAAAATAGGGCTGGGGTATGGCTCAAAGGTAGAATGCCCCTGGGTTCAATCCCAAGGGCATTCCCAAGTAACACACACACACACACACACACTCTCTCTCTCTCTCTCTCTCTCTCTCTCTCTGTTTAAAAGCATTAGAAGATCTATAGACATCTATAGACAAATGAATCAGCTTTTGGAGACATTGAATAAGCATCCACATTTTAAAAAATAGCAGAGTTTATGCAGAGAAATACTAGTTCTCTCCCTTGTGACTCTGGGAAGAGAAAACCTTGACATAGATACTTTTGTATAGAGTACAAGATGATATCTGATGATCTCACACCTAGGCAAGAGTACACACAACCCTGAAAGATCACCAAGTACAGGTATGATGGAAAGTCAAAAATCTTTGGCTGTGTGTGTTGTGGGGTGTGTATGCATGTGTGTATACTTTCAACATTTATTGTAGAATCAATAGGTAAAATAATGCTTCTATAAAAATACAAGAAAAAGTAACAAAAGATGAAACAATAGCAAACCACCATGTATCAAAGAAAGCAATACCAGAAGACCTGGATCAAAAACCATCTAATGAAAAGAGATGTTGCAATTTTTATAAGACACATAAATGACATATCAAGCAGATGCTCCCCAAATTTAATAATTTATTTGAGCAATATAATTAAAAGGACAATATGTGTTTGTATGTATATATTTACAACTTTTCCAAGACTAGGATCCTGGATGGAGTCTGTCTGTTAACAGCTGGTCTTCATGTTTTCAGGAGAAAAGCAGTGTTATATAAAGGATAAGGCTCTGGAATTGAAAGACTTGAGTTTGTTTCTCAGTTCTTACACTCACTTAAGAAGAGGAACTACTTCACCAATCTGAGCATCAGTTTCCGCATCTGAAAAATGGGATAATAATGCTGTGCCAATGCATATAAAGTCCTGAACACAGTGTCTGCTGCAGTGTAGGTGCTCAATGACCATCAACTCTGGTTGCCGTTAGTGCTCAGGCCTCTCCCCTGACAAAGGAAAGGAGTGTTTGCATGTTATCCATGCAGTGTTCTTATACAACATCATGAATTTCTGTAACTAATGTATCAGCCTTGTTCACACTGATCCATCCTTGAGCTGCTCTTTTGGTGGGAGAGAGATGGGCTATGATGACAATTTTATCACTTGCACAACCAAAACTGTGGAGTGATAGAAATCTCCCAAGAATGTCATTCAAATTCTAGAGCTCTGTCAGCGTGCACCTGGAAGCACAGCTTGCTCTGAAGACCAGCTCCCTACTCAGGGTTCAATGCTGAGTCCAGCCCACATGCCAGATGCTGTTCTCTCCCATGGTATTTTTTACTTCTTAACTGCTTAATTCCATCCAGCAATCTGAATGGACTCCCCAGCATTCCAATTCACTATATGTGCCTAGAGATGCATAAATCCCAGTTTGGACAGATTTCAGGCTGTTGCCCACAGGGCTTCCTGCCACATCCAGCATAAAGCTAGTTATCAGGGGCTATAGGCCAACTCCATGCTCTGGTGTCATCAAATATCAGTATTAACCAACCTGTAACCCTGATGCTACTCCTTCTACAGAATATAAATCTTCTCTTTCTTTCTAAGAGAGTCATAGAATATTTATTAAATATTAATTTTGTCATCAGAAATTAAGCAAACTCAATAAATTCATAGAAGCAGAAATGGGGTAGGATACATTCCCCAATCACAATGCAATTATGATAAATAAAATAAAATAAAAGCAGTTTATTTAAATTATAACAAAAAAGTCACCCCAATCATTTGCAATTTAAAAAGAAAATCCTCTAATAACCATTGGACCAAGGAGGTGATAAATAATAAAATAATATATCCTTTAGAAAATAATGACTACATATCAAAGCATGAAATTAGGCCAAGTAGGATTTAGAAATAAATTCATGAACTTTAAATGTTTAATTTAAAAAGCATATTAAGCTGAAAAGTTAAGATTTCTTTTTAGAAAAAACATAGTTCCAAGGAAAGAAATCATGAAATTAAGGGCAGAAATTATAATATCTTCCTTATAATGAGGACCTAGTATCAGATTCTTTTATATACATTCTCTGATCTCTACAAGATTTCAAATTGGGTATGATTCATTTTGCATATGAAGACACGTAGCATCAGAGATGATGAGAATTTGTCCAAGTTTTCATAGCTCTCAAGTTGTAAAAGGAATTTGAGCTCAAGTCTGTCTATTGCAATCCTTGTTCTGTTTCCTCTCTTCTCCTTTCAACTAATGTGCTCTTTCTACTATATTGAACTTACTCATACATTAAAAATAGGCCACATGGTAAGTCACTGAAAAGAATAATTAATGGATAAACCTCAAAATATGTAATGAACATAAAATAATATATATAGTAATAGATGCAAAGACTTTAAAGTGTAGGCTAATACTATATCAAAGAACATAATAAAACCTCAATAGGATAATTCTATAAAAATATAAAATGATTAAATGTATCACAATAAAGTCTATCCATTAGGATTAGATTTAGATTCAAGTGACAGAAAATTCAAACTAACGATGAAGTGTAGTCCAGGTTATTAGGGGACTCCCAGACTCTATTATTTTGCTGTCCTGCCATCCTCAACATGAGGTTACCCCCTCATTATACAAAAATGGCTACTGAGGCTCTAACCATCAAGTTTGCATTTTAGCAAGTAAGGAAAAAGGCACTCACTCTCCTTTTAAAGACAAGTTCCAGAAGTTGAACATATTATTTTTGCATCCTTCCTAGCGGGCAGACTGTAAGATGGTCCCCAAATATCTCTACTTCTTGGTACTTACACCTTACATAAGCCCCAGGACCAGAAATGTTTATAATAAATAGAAAATGGAATGTGATTTCCATGATGATGTTATATAAGAATGTGACTTTATGAACATTCTCTCTCTCTAGTCATGCTCTCCCTTGCTGACTTTGAAGAAGTAAGCTAACACACAGAGACCCAAGTGACAAGCAACCCAAGATGGCTTCTGGCCACAGCTGGCAAAGACGGAGGCTCTCAGTTTAACAGTCCACAAGGAACTGAATCCTGTCAGCACCCATGTGATCTTGAAGATGGATCCTACTCTGGCCACGCCTCAGATGAGACCTAGCCCTGATACCTTGATCACAGCCTTAAGAGAGGTGCTGATGCAGAGAATTCAGTTAACTTGAGTCTAGACTGGTGACCTAGAGAATCCACAAGATAACAAATATTTTCTTCTTAAGCTGCTATTGCTATAATATTGTTACACAGCAATAGATAACTAATGCATACGACATTCACCAAAACATAATCACTTGGCCACACATCAGTGCAAAGGAAGCTGAAAAGTAAAGTCTGTTCTTAGTAAATTTTTTTTTTTTTTTTTTTTTTGCGGTACTGGGGATTGAACCCAGGAGCATTCTATCTCCGCGCTACACCCCTGGCCCTATTTTTTTATACTTTATTTTGAAACCTGGTCTCACGAAGTTGCGGAGGGCCTCACTAGGTGGAGAGAGAGAGAGACAGGGAGAGAGAGAGAGAGAGAGAGAGAGAGAGCGCTGAGAGTGGCCGCGAACCCAGATCCTCTGGTCTCCTCCTCCCAAAGTACTGGGATTACAAGCATGCACCACCACGCCCGGCTGTTCTGAGTAAATATTAACTCATATTAATTGTACAAATTAATGGGGTTTACTGTGACATTTCCATACATGCACATATGTGCTTTGATCATATCCACTCTCCCTACTACCCTCTTTTCCTCTTCTCACTATCCCCCTTACCTCTGGTCCCCTTCACCTTCCCTTAATGGTCCCTCTTCTACTTTCAGGTTATCTTTTGTTTGTTTGTTCCCACATATGAGAAAAAACATGCAACACTAGTCTTTCTGTGTCTGGTTTATTTCACCTAACATGATGACCTTGAATTCCATCCATTTTCCAACAAAAGACATGATTTTCATTCTTCTTTATGGATGAATAATATTCCATTGTGTGTGCACGTGTATAATATTTTCTTTGTTCATTCACTTGTTGATGAGCACCTAGGCTAATTCTGTAACTTGGCTATTGTGAATCATGTCACAATAAAGATAAGTATGAGGGTATATCTTTTACATGCTGACTTCATTTCATTTGGGTATACACCCAGGACTGGTATAGCTAGATCATATGATAATTCTATTTTCAGTTTTGTGAGTAACAACCATAGTTTTTATTCTGGTTGGCCATATCTAAACTAAAAGTCAGAACATCAACTATCAAGTAGGAAAGAAGAATGGATGTGGGTGTTCAACTAGTGGTCTCTGCCACGAACAGACTAAATGTGGAAATAATGAAGAGAAAAATGAGAAATATTATCAGAGGATTGGATTCAATTTGATACTTCAAGTCACAGCTCCTTCAGTATTATATTCTTTCAAATAGTTTTTAAAAAGCAAAGAAAATTCCTTTCTTATTAAAAAAAAGATTCAAAATAATCTGTTGCTAGTGGCATAGCAAACTGGAATAATCCTTTCAGTAAAATAATTTATAATATGTATTAAGAGCCTTAAAAAGTTTCTGTTATTCAGCTTAGTGATTCTGCTTCTAGAAGCATCCAAAATATAAAAGAATAAAATGGTGCAACATGTTGGTATTGCTGAAATACTGCTAATAGGAGAAAATTATCTAAAAATTAATAGGCTAACCAAAAAGTAAATAATGGCCCATCTTGATGTAATTATTATGTAGTCATTAAGAATACTAATCATGAAGACTATCTTGTATCATCAAAAGTACAATGCTGAAATGTAAAGTAATAAAAGCAGAATTTAAGAAACATTTTTTAAAAATAGAATTATAACAATGATAGAAGTGATTTTTTGGCTAATGGAATCATAGTTTTTTTCCTTGTGTTTTCCAATTTTTTCCTAATTACCTGTGTAACTGACAAATTAAAAAATAACAAACAGAAGTTGAAATAATAAAAGCAGCTTAGACCTCATTATCCATATGTCAAGCACTTTGAACTACTCGTTCTATATGTTATCTAATTTAATCTTCATGATAACACCATGAAGTCATTACCAGTATTACCCCTTTTTACAATTGAGGAACTGGAGGTGCAAGGAGTGTAAGTCCCTCCCGCTTTGGCACACAGCTGGGACCTGGCGAAGGCAGGACTTAAACCCATATATGTTTGATTCTAAAGGCTAACATTTAAACCACTGGGCTAAAGAGAAAAGAAAATGTAAAAGAAGTGGGGATAGCATGTCAAATTTTATGACAGAAATGAATGTGTCAGGCTCATGAAATCACATTTAAGACAAGAAACTGATACAGCTAGTGAATTCAAAACCAAGAGTCCGCAGCCTTCTGGATGTCACAGGACTCCTGGAGCCTTGCCTTAATGGTTGGACATCTAACATTTCCAGAGCTCACTCCTTCATGGTCAAGCTCTCTTTTCCTTGAAATTCTCGCTTTTATGCATGGATTCTTTGTGCCTGATGACCCATGTTGGAGGAGCTACTGGCCTTAGGACCTCTCTCTCCCTAGCCATCCTGATGGGTTGGGACAGCCCATCAAATGGCCACAAGCACAGTGGTGAAGCATTATCAGGTGGCAGTGATTTCAAGGGTGAGTTGAAAAAATAAGTGCTTTAAAAATTCCTCTGATGAATCATTCCACAGAAATGAGGAACAGATTCTATGAGTAAGAAGGTCTCTCACAAAAAATAATGAGCCTTCATATATGATAATTCATTTGGAGTTGCTGACCTCCACATGTAGAAATGAGACTATTCTTCACAGAGTCATCAACAATTCAGCTTTGATCTCTCTATACTTTTTGAGAATTTTTCCCTCATCTGGGGTCAATGTGTGTGTGGCCAGAATAACATGCTGAATTTTAATAAACTTTCCAAATCATGTCTCTTGTAGAATGTCAAGTTGCCCATGTTACTTTTATTTTGTTTTGGAAGGAAAGTTAAAGTTTATAGCTCAATGTTCAATTTTAAGTTCTCTTACACTCTGTTGTTCAAATGAAATTCGTGTGTGTGTGTGTGTGTGTGTGTGTGTGTGTGTATGTGTGTGTGTGTGAGAGAGAGAGAGAGAGAGAGAGAGAGAGAGTGCACGCGAGAGAGAGTTGTGTAAACTTGCATTTGGGAGACAGTATGATGTGCATATGTCCACATGATGATAGAATTATCCATTAATATGCTCCCTCTAGTTTTAATCACAGCATATTACTTCAATTAGACTTGTAGTGAATTGGAAATATTCCCAAGAAAAGGAGCTTCCTTTTTCTTGTGTTGGATATCTCATCATCATTAAGATGTAAGTTCTAAGTTCAATTATAAATATAATTCAATTGCAATAAAAACAAAAATAACTTTTCTTTCTGTAGGTAGGCAAGTGATATCAAAGTTCATACATAAAATGGAATATGCAAGAATAACTAGGAAAATACTTGAAAGGAAGAACAGTGAAAGCAGCCAGCCCTTCCAAATAGTAAAACATACTATAAAACGTCTATAATTAAAACAGTGTGGTATTGACATATAAATAGACCAGTGGAATAGAGTAAAAACCTTAGAATTCAATTACATATAGAAGTCTAGAATGTGATAAAAAGGAAATTTCAAATTACTAAAACAAAGATAGATTTTAAATAAATGGTATTTCTGCAACTGGATGGCCATTTGCCAAAAAATGAAATTAGAATCATTTCTCACACCACACACACAAACACAAACACACTTGCATTCCACATGGATTGGAGATCTCAGTGTAAGAAATCAAACCATACAAAGCAGGAATTTCTTCCTCTATAATATAGACAAAGGGTAAGGCTTTCTAACTATGACTCAAAAACTCCAGATATAATTTTAAAAGACTGATAAATTTGACTACATTTAAAAAATTTGATTGACAAAAATTAAAATAAGCAAAGTCAAAAGAAAGTTACAAATAGCAAATATCTGTAACGTGTCACAGGTGGAAAGTTAATCTCTCTAAAGAACTTTCAAAATTAAGAAGGAAATGACCAAAACTTAATTGAAAACCAGAAAGAAGATATAACAGATAATTCACACCAAAAGATGTGAATTTTAATGTCCCTTATACATGAAAACATGTTCATTTTTCCTTATGATAAGATAAGCAAAAGTTAAAACCACCCTGATATATTATTTTTCACCTATCAGAGCAGCAAAACTTCGAAGCATGACAAATATCTTCTTTTGGGAGAAACTGTGGGGCAGCAGGTTCACTCCTTCTTACACTACTGGTCGAAAAACAAAATGGGAAACTGATAGAGGGGGATTTAGCAACCTATAACAAAACTGCACGTGCATATACCTTTCAACCAATCCAGTAACCTCACACCCATAAATTTACCCTGAAGATACTCCTACAACAGTACAAAAATACATAAGCATAAAGTTATTCATTATTTGTAATTGCAAATTATTTAAATCCCCAAGTATAGGAAATTGGTTTAATCTCATGGTATATACACACAATGGGGTACCACACAACTAAAGAAAATCTAATAAAGAAAAATCTTTGTAAACTGATATGGAGTGATTTCCAATTGAAAAATGCAAAGTGCAACGCCAGGTGTGGTGGCGCACGCTTGTAATCCCAGTACTTGGGAGGCGGAGACCGGAGGATCAGGGTTCGCGGCCAGCCTCAGCTACTTAGTGAGGCCTCTGCAACTTCGTGAGACCCAGTTTCAAAATAAAGTATAAAAAATAGGGCTGGGGATGTAGCTCGGAGGTAGAAAGCCCCTGGGTTCAATCTCCGGTACCACAAAAAGAAAAATGCAAAGTGCAAAAAAAATATAGTACATTATCTTTTTGAGTAAAATACAAGAAGAAATAAGAAAATATACAGAAGTCTGCTTATTTTTGCAAACACAGCCACAGACATTCACACATATGGATAAACCATAAAACAATGGAATTGTAACCTACAAGGAATGAAGGAAATTGGATAGAAAGGCCAGATAATGGTTTCTAAAAACAGAAGACCGCTGCAAAGGGGTTCATATTGACTAACTCTGGAAAAATTGGAGCATCAAAATAAATAGACACCTATTGATTTATGAACATTTAAATAAACGACTCATGAACTATGAGTTCATATTTTCAATGGATGGATGGATGGATGCGAAAAGAGAGCTCATTCATTCAGCTCATTAGTTCGGCTCATTCATCTGGAATAATTTGAGCATCCAAATAAAAAATAATTATACTGGATTATAATCTATTGGCTAAAACAGGTACCATGACTTCATACTGATGATAGGTAACTGTGTAGAGAGATAGATGTAGGTAGGTAGGTAGGTAGATAGATGGTGATGATGATGAAGAAGAAGATAATAAATGATAGATTTCATACAGTTCATTCATAACAAAAAATGACTATTTTTAGTGCATCACTCCCTGCCAACTGATAAATGTGCAGAATGACAGAGTTAACAAACACTATTTTGTACCCATCACAATAAAGATTGTTTCGGTAAGAATCAATCGGTGCTAAATCTGGGACATAAAAGGGGGAGTTTGATAAGGAACTGGATATACATGGTCTTAATATGTCTCCCCACAGAATATGTATTAGTAGCACAGGAAAAATAGGATTATACAGTGGAGAGAATGGATAACAGCTGGGTGATCAAAAGTTACACCAATAACAAGGAGCAGATGTGGTCTGTGTCCCTCCAGATACAACACTTGAGAAAGACACAATATCAGTTTGGGGGTATTCCAATCATCAGTGCATAACCTAAAACTCAATTGTGAAGAAATATCAGATAAACCCAAACTGAAAAATATCCTGTAAAGTAGCTGTCCTGTTTCCCTCAAAGACACCAATGTTATGAAAGATAAAGAAAAGCTAAGAAGCCGGGTGTGGTGGCGCACGCTTGTAATCCCAGTACTTTGGGAGACGGAGACCGGAGGATCCGGGTTCGCGGCCAGCCTCAGCTCTCGCTCTCTCTCTCCCTGTCTCTCTCTCTCTCTCTTTCCTTAGTGAGACCCTCCGCAACTTCGTGAGACCTGGTTTCAAAATAAATCATAAAAAAAATAGGGCCGGGGGCGTAGCGCGGAGGTAAAACGCCCCTGCATTCAATCCCCGGTACCGCAAAAAAAAAAAAAAAAAGC
Source organism: Glis glis (assembly GCA_004027185.1). Lineage (NCBI taxonomy): Eukaryota > Metazoa > Chordata > Mammalia > Rodentia > Gliridae > Glis > Glis glis. Next base: position 18,096 of record PVJS01027767.1, read on the forward strand.
TAAGAAACAATTTCAGATTAAAGGTGAATAAAAAGACATAGCAATTTAACATCATTATTTAATCCTGGACTGTATTCTGAATGGAAGGGAGGGAAAAAAAACCAAGGCATAAAGCTCATTATTGGAAAAATTTTCAAAACTGAAATATGTATTTGATGAAGTATTTATTAAACCTATGTTAAATTTTGAAATTTATAATTGCACAATGGTTACACAAAAGAATATCTTTGTTCTCTGGAGGCAGGCACTGAAGTATGAAGCACAGGGATAAAAATGTGTCTAGTAATGTGTTTGTTCTGTGGGTATGTGTTGTGTGGAAAGAGAGAAGATAGATGAGGTAACATGTCAAAACCATAAGTGAATTTGGACATAGTCTATGAGAATTCTCTGAATTGTCCTCTTAATATATTCTTACACATTTGTATTTGTTTTTCTCATTCACTTTGGACAATTCTTGTAAGTAAAAAAATCAATATTTTACATTCCTATTGCTAGATTCACCTTCACCTAGAGAACTCTTTCCTCTCTGATGCCTTTATATGTTACTTTATCTCACAGTTTCATTTTTCTTCTGAATTGACAAATAAAAAACAAAGTGTGGGAGGAGACATCTTTGCCAGAAATTAGGCAAGGATGGGGTGGGAGCAGGGGGTTGGTGTGGATTTTATCCCTGGATTCTGTGGCGAGGCAAGAGAAAATCAGAGACTTGGCGGTGTAAGGTGTAAGCCCAAGGAGAGACAGGCTCAGGATCTTTATGAGCATCCCTGTTGCTGGAATGTGCTCACCACCTCCTGGACTGGTGGACCCAGGGTACCAGGGATTCCATCAAAAACAAGTACCTGAGCTCAGCTCTTTATTATTCTGACCGAGAGAACATCCTCCCCCTCTGCCCTAACAAGGCCACAGAATAATTATGATTCTTCCCATTCTTCCTAGACTCATTTCCATTTAGTTAAAATGCACTTTCTTAATGATTCATTTATCAGCCTACTCCTGTATTTAATCATGACTTGCCACCCCCCCCAACTATTTAATATTAGTTGTTCTCCAACAAGGCCCAGGCCTCTCAAATTCCCATTTAACTGCACAGCACACCATTGCCTTAAGTTACAGCAATAATTAAGCTGTGCTTTAATTAAGCGTGCCCTACCCTCTTCTTGCAACAGTCCCACTCCGGCAATTTCCTTCAAGTAATTTCCTTCATTTCGATATTACTCACACCTACTGGGGTTAGAGAAATATATAGATGCAGGAACAGGATGAGATTTCATGTTGTCTCTAGGTGTTGACTAAAGACCTCAGCAACATTTGTAATTTCTACATCTCTATAAAACTTAGATCCTTGCTTTCTCCTTCACAAATCTCTCCTTCTGGGAAAAATAGGAAAGCAAGCCCTTCTACCAGTCTCCAACTCAAACATAGTCAGCATATAAATCTCCAGACCCAGAGAAGCATTGATATTTATAGGTCATGCTATTAGTCACATCAGAAAACATGACAGGCTGCAGAATACAAGTTCTGAGTGCCTTACACAAAGCACCATATTGTGAAATTCCTCAGATCCCTATTGGGTTACAAAAATATGAGGAGTTCAGTGTAATTCTGCTCCCTGTCCACCCTGAAAACAAAAAGTGCTGTTATGTTTTCCAGACCTGGGTGTCCTAAACCAACATTGTGGGGGTGTCTCTTGTCTACACCCATGCCCCAGCAAGCCACTGCTTCACAATTGGGAGTCAGATTAGGCATCTCTACTCCATCTACCAGAGACCCAACCCACTAACAACAGGACTCAGGGTCCCAACCATCTGGTTTATCTGAGACTGAGGGATTTCCAGGGACACAAGACTTTCAGTGCTAGAACAAGAACAGTCTGGCCGCGACGATTGGAAGGTCACGGAGCTGCAGCTGCGTACAGGCGACTCTCCAGGGCCTGCAGGCTGCAGTGGCGTCGCGCCCCCCTCCTCGGTGGCTCAGAAGGACTTCGATGGTGCATCCTGTCCGCTCGCTGACTTCTCCAGGACTGGAGTATGGCCATGGTCAGCGTCTCCATCGGCTCTGGCTGCTCAGCAAAAACGCTACAGGCCGGGGGCTGACGAACGACAGACACTGCCGCTCACCGTTCAAGAGGCCAGAAGCCCAACGTGAAGGCGCGAGGATTTGATGTCTGGTGCGCCGGCTCCCTGGGTCACAGCCAGCCACCCTTCTGGGTGTCCTCACATGGAGGAAAGGGGGCCAGAAGGCTCTCCGGGGCCTCTTTAGTCAGGGCACTAATCTCGAGTGCCCTGCCCTCCTGACCTAATCACCCCAAAAGGCACCACCTCTGACACCATCAGTTTGGGTTCAGAGTTCAACATCTGAGTTTTGGGGGTACACACACTCAGTCCATGATATCTATGGACTTACACCAATTCATAGTGAATGTAACACTTTTTACAAATGGACACAAGTAAAAAAGAAAGTATGGAAAAAAGGAGTGACCAGCAATTCTGGGGGAAGAGACCTGAGGCTGACCCCTCATGGGTGCAAGGGAGTGAATATCTGTGTGTGGACATTGGCTGACGACTGCCCCCTGGAGAGATGGCCCTCAGAAATCAGGCGGACCATGCACTGATCTGTGGACATCACTCACTTCCTTATACATCCCAGTGTTTGCTGAGGCCTGTGCGAAAGTGACCATGCAGCAGGAAACAGGCCTTGCAGGACCTGGACAGCAGACTTCTCACCGCGGCTTATCTAGTGAAGGGCCCGTCCAACCTGCCAATAACAGAGGCCATCTAAGTCACTGGATGGTGTCTTTCCTGGGAGCAGCAACTAGCCACCTGTGGCAGGTTGACTGATTTTGGACCTTTCCATCCAGTGCTTTGTCTTTACACAATTATCTGAATAAGGATATGCTTTCCCTGCCCACTGTTCTGCCAGCACCACCATCTCAGGCCGCAGAATGCCATATTCTCCACCTTGGTATTCCACGATCTAGTACATCCACCAAGAACACTTTCTTCTCCAGCAAATAAAGTGCTGCAATGTGCTCACAACCCGTGGATTCACTAATTTTGCCATGTCCAAAGTTTGGAATGGCCTTTTGAAGACTCAGAGGCCAGCTGGAGACCACACTGTGTAAGTCTGGAATATTGTATCAAAGGTGTGTGGCAACTCTTTGAACTAGTGTGGTGCTGCATGAGTTCCTACTGCTGAGTAGTAAATTATGCACACTTAGCAGGTGAACATAACAGTCGTTTAAGATCTTATAGTTTCTGTGGATAAAAATTCAGGGCACAACTTAACTGAGTCCTCGTACAGATGCAACTTGGGCTTGGACTGGGGCTGGGGCCTCAGAAACTCAGGGTCCTTACCCACCCCCAAATGCCTATGCTTAGCTGGTAGTATTCATTCCCTTGCATCTGTAGAACTCACCAAGATTTGCTTCTTTAATTGCCAGCAGGAGAAAACAGCTTTACCTTCTACACCTTCTAGAAAGGGCCCACCATTTATTAAGGCCAGGCCCACACATGGGCTTTTGATTAGCTCCAGATTTTTTATTAGGGACCATTATTATATAACCAAAAGTCCCTTTGTCTTTGTCACATGTAACATAATTGTAGGCTTGCTATCCACCATGTGTACAGGCTCCACCCACATGTTCAAGGGGAGGAGCCATCCTACAGCTCTGGATACCACAGGGATCCAGAGTACAGGATCTGGACAGTGAGGACGTTTTCACTCTCTAGAAAGGGATACAGTAAGGAAAGGAATGCAGAGAAGCAGGTTTCTGCTCAGTGGCAGAGGCTATGTTTTCTACACAGCCATGGAAGAACCAGCACTCCAGGTCATGAAAATCTCCCACTGGCAATGAACTTTATTTTTATTTTTTGCTTTTTATTTTTTTCTTCTTTTTATTGGAGCATTGTAGTCTCACATCACAAATGAATATCAGTTTGGTGTTAACATACATGCACACAGCTCTTGGTGTCCCTCCCCTCCACCCCTCCCACATGTAGTACTGAGAATGATGTTGGTATAATCTCATATGTACACATTGTTTATGATAGTAATTCCATAGATTCACTTCTTTATTGCCCTTGCCCTTCCCGTTCCCTTGTACCATTTCCCTTGCACCACTGAGGGTTCTCTGTTGTCATTGGAGTCCCTTTTGTGTCCCCACTACTCCCTAGGTTGTGCATATTAATGAAAACATATGACCCTTCTCTTTTTGTGATTGGCTAATCTCACTTAACATAATGTTCTCCAGATCCTTCCATTTTCTTGCAAATGCTGTTATTTTGTTATTCTTTATTGCTGAGTAGAATTCCATTGTATGTATTTCCCATAATTTTCTAATCCATTCATCTGTTGATGGACACCTAGGTTGGTTCCATAATTTGGCCACTGTGAATTGTGCTGCTATGAACATGGGTATGCATATATTACTGTTGTTTTCTAGTATCAATCCCTTTGGTATGATACCCAGTAGTGGTATAGCCGGATCATATGGCAGATCCATTCCCAGTTTTCTGAGGAATCTCCACACTGATCTGCATAGTGGTTGAACTAGTTTGCAATCCCACCAACAATGTAGAAGAGTCCCAGCTTCCCCCACATCCTCGCCAACATTTGTTGTTGTTTGACTTCTTAATGCTTGCCATTCTAATTGGGGTTAGATGAAATCTTAGAGTAGTTTTGATTTGCATCTCCCTGATTGCTAATGATGTTGAACATTTTTTCATGTATCTATTGGCCATTTGTATCTCTTCTTTTGTAAAGTTTCTATTCATTTCAGTTGCCCACTTCTTGGTCAGGCTATTTAATTTTTTAGTGTAAAGTCTTTTGAGTTCTTTGTATATCCTAGATATTAGATCTCTGTCAGAGGGATAGCTTGCAAATATCTTCTCCCATTCTGTAGGCTTTCTCTTTAAGCTCTTGATGGTTTCCTTTGATGAGCAGAAGCTTTATAGTTTAATGTTATCCCACTTATTAATTCTTGTTTTAATTTCCTGTGCTTTTGAGGTCTTGTTGAGGAAGTTTCTACCTGTGCCTATATGATGGATTGTTGGACCTATGGCTTCTTCTAATAATTTCACAGTCTCTGGTCTAACTTCCAAGTCTTTGATTCATCTCGAGTTGACTGTTGTGCAGGGTGAGAGTTAAGGATTCAGTTCCATTTTCCTACAGGTAGATAACCAGTTTTCCCAGCGCCATTTGTTGAAAAGACTGTCCTTTCTCCAATGTATGTGTTTGGCACCTTTGGCGAAAATCCATTGGCTACAAGTTTGTGAACTTGTTTCTGTATCTTCTATTCTGTTCCACTGGTCTATGTGTCTGTTTTTGTGCCAATACCAGGTTGATTTTATTACTATAGCTCTGTAGTATAATTTGAAATCAGATATTGTAATGCCTCCTGCATGGTTCTTATTGCTGAGAATTGCTTTGGCTATTCTGGGTCTTTTGTTTCTCCATATGAAATTAATGACTGATTTTTCTAGATCTGTGAAAAATGATGTTGATATTCTGATAGGGATTACATTGACTCTATAGATCATTTTTGGCAGGATGGCCATTTTGATTATATTTATTCTGCCTATCCAAGAGCAGGGGAGATCTTTCTATCTTCTAAGATCTTCTTCAATTTCTTTCTTCGGTGTTCTATAGTTTTCATTGTAGAGGTCTTTTACCTCTTTGGTTAAGTTTATTCCTAGGTATTTGGTTTTGAAGTTATCGTGAATGGGATTGTTTTCTGGATTTCTTTCTCAGTGGATTCATGGTTGGCATATATGAAAGCTACTGATTTTTTAGGTTGATCTTGTATCCTGCTACTTTGCTGAATTTGTTAATCAGCTCTAGTAGGTTTTTGGTTGAGTTCTTTGGGTCTTCTAGGTATAGGATCATATTGTCTACAAATAAAGATAATTTTAGTTCTTCTTTTCCTATTTGAATTCCTTTGATATCCTTCTCTTGTCTTATTGTTCTGGCAAGAGTTTCAAGGACTATATTGAAAACGAGTGGTGATAGTGGGCATCCTTGTCTTGTTCCTGATTTTAAGGGGGATTCTGGCAATTTTTCCCCATTCAATATGATGTTGGCTTTGGGTTTCTTATATATTGACTTAATGATGTTGAGGTATCTTCCTTCTATTCCGATTTTCTGTAGAGTTCTTAACATGAATGGGTGTTGAATTTTGTCAAATGCTTTTTCCGCATCTATTGAAATGATCATGTGATTCTTGTTTTTACTTCGATTTATGTGGTGGATAACATGTATTGTTTTGCGTATGTTGAACCAGCCTTGCTTTCCTGGGATGAAACCAACTTTCTCATGGTGTACGATTTTCTCAATATGGTTTTGAATGCGCATGGCTGGTATTTTATTTAGAATTTTTGTGTCTATGTTCATTAATGATATTGGTCTGTAATTTTCTTTCCTTGAGTTATCTTTATTTGGCTTTGGTATTAATGTGATGTTGGCCTCGTAAAAAGAGTTTGGAAGAATTCCATCTCTTTCAATTTCACAGAACAACTTATGAAGTATTGGTTTTAGTTTGTCTGTGAAGGTTTTGTAAAATTCGGCTGGAAAACCATCTGGACCTGGGCTTTTCTTTGATGGAAACTTTTTATTGCTGTTTCTATCTCTGTGCTTGCTATTGGTTGGTTCAGTTTTTCTATATCCTCTTGGTTCAATTTAGGTAGGTTGTATGTGTCTAGAAATCTTTCGGTTTCTTCCGTGTTTTCATTTTATTTGAATATAAGTTTTTCAAAGTAGTTTCTTATGATCATCTGGATTTCTCCACTATCTGTGGTGATATCGCCTTTTTCATTTCTGATTTTGGTAATTTGGGTTGATTCTCCTTCTTTTGGTTAGGTTAGCTAGTGGTTTGTAAATCTTGTTAATCTTCTCAAAGAACCAGCTTCTTGTTTTGTTGATTCTTTGTATTGTTTTTTTATTTTCTATTTCACTAATTTCTGCTCTGATTTTAGATATCTCCTGCCTTCTACCAGCTTTGGGCTTCGACTGTTCCTGTTTTTCAAGATCCTTGAAGTGTGTCATTAGGTTATTTATTTGGATGTCTTCTGTTTTTCTTATGTGGACACTCAGTGCTATAAATTTTGCTCTTAGCCCCATAGATTTTGGTATGTCTACAGTTTTCTTTAGATCTGAACAATCTTTATTTATCTTTTGTCCAGAGGTTCGATCTAGTGGAGAGAGTGGTGTGTTGAAGTCTCCCAATATTATTGTGTTTGGGTCTATTTGGGACCTGATGTCCCAAAGACTTTGTTTTATGAATGTAGGTGCACCACATTTGGGGTGTAAATGTTTACGATTATTATATCTTCTTGTTGGATTGTTCCTTTTATTAGTAAGAAGTGACCCGCTTTGTCTCTTCTGATGTGTTTTAGCTTAAAGTCTGTTTTGTCTGATATAAGCGTTGCTACCCCTGCTTGTTTTCAATCTCAGTTTGCATGGTATATCTTTTTCCATCCTTTTACCTTTAGCGTATGAGTATCTTTGGCTAGAAGATACTTGTTTCTTGTAAACAGCATATAATTGGGCTATGCTTTTTGATCCACATTGCCAGTCTATGCATTTTAATTGGGGAGTTGAGTCCTTTGACATTCAATCTTATTATTGAGATATGATTTTTGTTTCCTATCATTTTGAGTTCTATTTTCTATTTGCTATAGTGATAAATTTCCTTGTTCAGTTGCCTACTTGGTGGAGTTCACCTCTCTTGTGGTTCTGAAAATTGCTTGTTTTTCCTTCTTTGTGGTTTATTTCTTTTAGGATTTTCTCTAGTGTTGGCTTGGTCCTCATGAATTCTTTAAATGTTTGTTTATCATGGAACATTTTTATTTCTCCATCAATTTTAAATGATAGCTTTGCTGGATATATCAGTCTTGGTTGGAAGTTGTTTTCTTCCAGGGTCCAGAG